>PVKN010003343.1:0-37734 GCA_004027915.1 Capromys pilorides | reverse complement strand
GGGGTGTGTACTCCACAGACCCTACAGGAACACATCCTGGCTTCAGACACTGCACCAGGCAGCAGTGAGTGAATTAGCCAGACAAATCCCAGGCCTTGCAGCAGACTTTCCTGGCCAGCGAGTGACGAAGTGCCGAGTGGCACAGAAGATACAAATAAAGCCAGGAGGGGAATGAGCCAGCCTGTGAGAGGAAGAAAGGATCAGCAACTGTAACCTACAAGGTAAAGGAAGGTTGCATTGCGAAAAGATATTTGAACAAAGACTGAAACGGAGGGGAGGGTATGTGGGGAAAGGAGAGCTGAGAATGAGTGGGTTAAGTGTACCCCAGGCCGCGGGAAAAACCAGTGCAAAGGCCCTGGGGCACTCTGGAAAGGTGTAAGGAAGGGGGAACGGATGTGTCACCAACGTAAGGGGACAGATTGCGGGGAGAAAGCTTGGAGGACAGGGAGTCCTGGGGACTGAGGAAAGGAGGGCTGTGCCAGGTGTCGGTTCTAATGGGACCATTTTGTTACTTCCCGAATGCCTTGGGCAGGGAAAGGGTGCTTGCTAGGAGGCACTGCCCAGCATCCACTCCCCAGCCGAGCAGGGCCTGCTCTGTGTCCAAGGGCTCCAACACACATGTGCGCGTATCACAGATGTATACATGTACGTGTCCACTTAGTCGCTGTGTGACCATAGATGAGTTATTCAACTTCTCTGGCCTGGACCTTAGTTGCTCTGTAAAAGAACATAGTACAGTTGGGTGTGGCGGTGCATACCTATAATCCCAGAAATCAGGAGGCTGAGGCAGGAGAATCATTG
The DNA here is from genome assembly GCA_004027915.1 of Capromys pilorides. Taxonomy (NCBI): domain Eukaryota; kingdom Metazoa; phylum Chordata; class Mammalia; order Rodentia; family Capromyidae; genus Capromys; species Capromys pilorides. The sequence continues at coordinate 36,933 of PVKN010003343.1, read as the reverse complement.
TGAGTCTGAGGCCAGTCGGGCCTACATACTGAGACCCTATCTCTTTTAAAATTTATTTATTTATTTAGTACAGGATCTACAGGGTCTAGAGTCTCACTACATAGACTGGACTCAGAGTGAGTCTTCTGTTTTCAGCTTCCCAAGCATTGGGATTATAGGCGTGCACTACCACACCCAGTCTCAATTGCCATCTCATCGTGCCCCAGGGGCAGGGTTGGCACAGCATGCCAGGGATCAAACACCGGCTACTGCTCTGTCTAAGCAGGCACTTTAGCCCACTGAGCTATCTGGCCAGCCCGAGATCCTGTCTTGAACAACAACAACAACAACAACAACAAAAAAAAAGCAAGAGTATAACATTATCCTCACAGGTTGTTGGGGAAGCATCTCAGCATCTAGGAGACCCAAAATGTGCTGGGTGATGGAGGCTGGGAAGCAGGGTAGGTGGGGCCTCCTCCGGCTCAGACATCAGATCTCAGCTGGGATGGACAGGTCAGGTGGAGGGAAGAGGACTGTTGCAGTGTGGAACATGGAGGGGGAAATATAAAGGGGACTCACAGCAGAAGTGAGTTTTAAGCTGAAAACCGGGAAAGGTTGGAAAGAAGACATTTGGTATTAGGGAGACTGGGACAAAATGGTAAATGCCCCATTGCTGTTAAGAGTGTCAATTGTCCAGGGATTCTGGAAGACAATCTGCCAGTTTGTAGCTAGAGTGGTTTTTTTCTTTAATTTTTTTATTTATTTATATGGTGCAAGGTCTCACTATACAGCTTGGACTCATAGTGATCCTCCTGTCTCAGCCTTCCCAGCGCTGGGACTATGGAGTTGCATGACCACACCTCGTTTTGGTGGTGGGTTTGGAGCCTGGGGCTAGCAAGGCATGAGGTACTGGGGATTGATCCCGAGTACTTGTGCTTGCCAGGCAGGTGCTTAGACTGCTTAGCTATCTCCCTAGTCCCTGTAGCTAGAATCTTAAAATGGCTTGTGCTTCTACAATTCAGAAATTTCCATGCTAAAAACCTCATTTATACATAAAATGTAAGACATTCCCAGAAGTTTATGTATTGTTTGTAATGATTTGGTCTTCAGAGGCCATGTGTAAAGTCTCAGTCCCTTGCAGGGTGCCACTGGGAAGTGGTGGGACCTTTAAGGGAAGGGTCCAGGAGGTCTTCAGGCTGGGGTGGGGGTGTGTGTGGGGGGGTGGGGATTGTGGACTCCAAGCTCTTTCTCTCTTTTGCTTCCCAGCCACCATGTGGTGGTTTTGCTTTGCTGTGGGCTCCTGCCAGGATGTGTGGCCTTGCTACAGGCTCAAAGCAATAGGACCAACCACTAATGGATTGGAATTTCAATATCATAAGTCAAAATAAAGCTTTTGTCTGCAGAAGTTGATTACCTCAGGCATTTGTTATTTAGTGACAGAAAGCTGACAAACACAGTGATGTTCATTGCTGACTGATTTAAAACAAAGGAGAAGCAACTTTAACGTCTGTCCTTGGGCTAACCTAAGAGACATATCCGGCCCCAGAACTTGTCAACCTTTTCAGAAATGGAGCTTCCAGTAATACATGGCAGCCAAGACTAGGAGGCTATGCATCAAAGCAGGACCTGTGTGACCGCCACTGTATCATTTCAGTTGCCAACAGACCCAGAGAAAAAAACTGCAAGGGATCTGCCAACAGTCAGCAAGAGTTGACTCTTAATGACAAGATTATGGGAAATGCTATTTTTCTACACTTTGCTTGCTGCCACTAGAGTTACGCAATCCTTTGGCAGTCAGTGGAAACAACCACGCAAAAGAAGCCAGGGCGAATAGCACACAGCTGTAATCCTGGCACTTGGAAGGCTGAAGCAGGAAGATCACAAGCCTGAGTGCAGAATGAGGTACATAGTGAAACTCTATCTTCAAAAAGAAAACAAAACAAGCCAGCAAACAAAAACTCAAGAGAAGAAAGCAGAAAAATCAAATATAGCAAAGGAAAGAAGTGCCAGGCTGTTCAGGTAGATACAGGGACACAGGACAAGGTCACCTGAACCTTGGATAGGCCTCAGGCCCATCAGAGGTCAGCAGCTGTGACTCCTGCCCGTGACCAGTCCGACCAAAGCTGTGGTTTTACCTTCTCCATGTGCCGCAGGCCTCTCCCTCTCCCACTCGGCTGTGTCCTGTCCTCACATGTGGCAGTGGCTGTCCCACATCCTCTTCACCCCCAGCTCCAGCTTCTTTCTGCCAGACAAGCCTGCCACATTGTTCCTTTGCTGAAAACCCTTCCAGGTGCTGTCTGACGTCGGTGCTGAGGCAGTGTGTGTGGAGCGGCCTTGAAGGCCTCACTCTTAAGAAATGGGAACTCATTTCTTCACCATTAGTTAAGCGAAGCTTTTGAAAAGTGTCAGGCCTGCTCTTTAGGAAGCGTCCAGGGACAGACTAAGAGGTCCTGGCTGTCAGGCTGTGGAGAGCACCGGCAGTTTTTTCCTGGGCTGCCAGGAACTCATGCATGGCTTGTATTGTGTTTCTAAAGATGTGTTTTGGTTTGGGGCTCATACCTGAGATATAATCCTGTCTACTCTTGCCTCCAACATCCCTGACTGGACCCTCCTATGTCTCAGACCATTTTGAATTTCATTCTTGTTCACTGTAGGATTCTATTCCTGCTTCTTCTGATGTGCTGACACAGCATTATCCACTCTGCCTCAGGTTTTGCTAAAGTGGTGTGGTATCCATATTGGCCAGGCAGTCCTGGTAGTTTTTGTTTTGAGCAGATTCTAAGCTGCTCATGCTAGTTTGAACTTGTGATCCTCCTGCCTCAGATTCCTGAGGAGCTGGATTATAGGTGTACAATACTCTGCCTGGCTCCCAGTCTGCTTTTGAAAAAGCTGCCAGGTATCTAGACATTTGCATGCAATCCCCTGCTTTTTAAATCTTGGCTTAATGTTTTTTTAAACACCTGTGCAGGCCAAACAGAACATACAGATGGGCTGCAAGGGGCACCAGCTTGCAAGCCATGTTTGCTGGTTGTACCCAACAAATTTGCAGCCTGGAGCACCTCTCTGCATCCATTCTGGCTCTAGAGCCTGCAGCCCCTACATGCTGAGACTCCAGGTTTCTGCCTGCTGGTTCCATCTAGGCTCAGGCAGTTCAGTTGGGTGGAATCAGGACACCCATGCCCTGGACAATCTTCAGCAGCAAGGTTCTGATACTTGAGCCAGCCTCCTAGGGACCTGAGGACCGGCCCCAGGGATTCCATGGAAGGTTCCTAGCAGGACTAAGCCACAGGTGCCCACAGCAATGCCTGGCAGTGACACAGCCTGAGCTGTCCCCAGTTCCTACCCTCCTTTCTTGGCTCCCATTCCTGCTTCCTGGGGCCACCTCTCCTGATAACCCCCTGCACACTGTTCTCTCCTGCCCTGATGTCAGGGCTCCTCCAAAGAAAACAGTGCGATGTTGAATGTGGCAAACAGTCAAAGAAACAAAAGCCCTTTGAGGCGTGACAAATGCCAGGAAGGAAATAGGTGACTGCTGTGACACAGAAAAGCAGGGAACTGTACTTCAGAGCACCCTCTGGAATGTGGCACCCACTGCAGGATGGGGAAGGAGCCACAAGAGAAGGGGGAGGGGCTCAAAGGGAAGAAAGGCAGGTGTTGCAGTGCTGGGTGAGAACCAGCTAGGGGTCTTTCAGGACATGGTCAGGGTTGGAGGGGAGAAGGGCCTGCAGAGATGTGTGTCTCTTGGCTGTTGTGTCAGCGAGGGTTCTCCCAAGAAACAGCCCATAGCTGCACAGCCAGAGTTATGACAGGATTGGTCTGTAGCACTGTGGAGGCCCAGAAACCCTACAATTTATGTCCACAAGCCCGAGGCCAAGAGAGGTGGTGGTATTATCCAAGTTCTGAGGTCTGAGAGCCAGATGCAGCCTTGTCCCAGCTCAGACAGAGAACAAATCTGCCCTGCTTCTGCCTTGTTTTGCTCGGCCAGCCTGAATCAATTAGACAGTGCTCACTGCATAAAGTCTGCCGATGTTCGTCTCCTTGCAGGCATACCTTGACAGAGTATTTCACCAGCTCTCTAGGCATCACTGCTTCCCCATGGAGTAAGCTGGACAAGATTCCAGCCCCTGTCCCACACAGGTGCCGTGTATCTGAGCTCCCAGCAGTAGCTATGCTAGTCGAGGCATCTGTGGACTGTTGGGGGATGCAGAAGTTTTGACAGTGGCAAAGAAAACTCCTCCAACCATTCTGTCATTGTCGACCAGGCCTTGGCCTATTCTTCCAGAGGCTGGTGGCTGACCTTGGGAAGGCCTGGAAGCTTCTAGCAGGAACAGAGATGGGCCAGCTGAAGGTCAGAGCCCTGGGAGGAGGTACAGGTGAAATTCAGGCTTTGGGAACTTGGCTCCATTTACCCAGGTCACATTTACAGAAGGCCACATATCAGAGCTGGGGCCTGGTTCCAGGAGAGCCAGTCAAATAAGATAGAGCCACTATGTCTTAGTTACTGTTCTCTCATTGCTGGGACAAATACCTGACACTCAAAATGATTACCTCATTTAGGTTTATTTAGGTTTATTTAGCTCACAGTTACTGGAGGTTTCAGTTCATATGCAGCTGGCTCCAAGGCACAGAGGCATTGGAGAAAAAGAAGGGCTACGAGGATAGCCAACATTTTGGCCCTAGCCCTTCAAGGTCAGTGAGGACTCAGGACATAAGAGAACCTGTGCCGTAACATCCTATAACTCAGAGGTTTCTCAAATTTTCTGTTCAAGGAGATTAAGGGACCTCAGAGGAAAGGGATAAACGAAATATAGTGTGCCTAAGGAGAGTCACCTAGAGAAAGGACATTCTCTCAGGCTTTCACAGACAGCAAACTGGTCAAGCAATGGCCGTGACTCGTCCTGAGGGCTGACACTGGCAACAGGTCTACAAAGCACTGGACATGGTTCCAAAGTTAATCCTGAGGGGATTTGACCCTGGAAGACACAAAAGATGAATGATCTATTATATAGGTCTGGCCTTGACTTGCCCTTGATCACCCAGCAGAAAAGCTTAATTACAAGGCATAGAATGCAGAGCTAGATTAGTATGATGAGCTGTAAGAGGCTTATACCAACAGCCTTCAACATTGCCAGTTTCACCGGTATCCCACTACAATTATGGAATGTTGGACTGTATACAACTACTCCCTCAAAGAGAAGATAAAATTTTGTTGTTGTTGTTGTTTTTTCTTTCCTCCCCTACTAATATAGATTAGAAAATTTATCATGTCTACACACTGCTCTATATAACTACTATGAGGAAAATAATATTCAATGTATCAATTATTATTATTATTATTTTTTTTTTGTGGAACCGGGGTTCAAACTCATGACCTTGCACTTGCCAGGCAGGCACTTGTGCCATGGAGCTACCTCCCCAGCCCCATCAATGTATCAATTATTATGAATGCACTACTAATGTGTTTTGAAACTATCATATTGTTATTTCTTATTAAAAATTAAAAAGATAAATAAATAAAATTAAAAAAACAAAAAACAAAACAAAACAAAAAAACGAAGTTCATCCTGAGAGGATTTGACCTTGGAAGATACAAAAGATGAAAGTTTTGTTATACAGGTCTTGCTTTTAACTTGCCCTTGATCACCCAGCAGAAAAGCTTAATTACGAGGCATAAAACACAGAGATAGATTAGTATGATGAGCTGTAAGAGGCTTAAATCAACAGCCTCCAACATTGCCAGTTTCACCAGTGTCTTAGTTACTGTTCTCTTGTTGCTGGGACAAATACCCGACACTCAAAATGAAGGAAGGAAAGGTTTATTTAGCTCACAGTTGCTGGAGGTTTCAGTCCATATTTGGCTGGCCCAAGGCTGAATGGAACAGGGCAGAGAGCATCCAGTTCATGGTGGCAGAACAGCAACAATTGCGACAGAGGCAACAGACCAACCAGGGCATAGAGAGCAACAGTCTGAGTCTGTCTCTCTGTCTCTCTTTATATTACATTCAGGCTCTCTGCCTTAGCCTATCCACCTTAGGCCACACCAATAATCCCAGCCATACTCAGACTGATAACCCCATCAGTACTAAAACACATAATCCCAGTGGATCAAGAGTCAAGTAATCCCAGCAGTACTCAGACCCATAGTCCCATCAGTACTAAAACACATAATCCCAGTGGATCATGACTCAAGTCTCAAACTCTAGAAGTCCCCACCCCATGATTGCATGGGGCTTTGGGGGGACAACTAGACATAAACCATAACAACTGGTAACCCACTGCAATTATGGAGCATTGGACTATGTATACAACTACTTTCTCTTAGTTCAGAGAAGAAATTTTTTCTTTTTTTTTTTCTTTTCTTACCAATGTCGATTAGAAAATTTATCACGTCTACACCCTGTGCTCTGTATTACTACTATGAGGACAACAATATGCAACGTGTCCATTACTGCGAATGTACTATTAATGTGTTTTGAAACTATCATATTGTTATTTCTTATTAAAAGTAATAAAAAAAAGGCAGAGTGGCACAGGGGAGAGGGCAACCTTCCATGGCAGCTGGTAAGAGCAAGAGCACAGGGAGAGAGCTAGCTGCTAGCTGCAGCTCAAGCAGCTAACTTCTCTTTCTACCTTACATTGAAATGCAAATCACCTGCCCCAGGCAGTACCCATTTCCACAATGATCTATTATGAATTCCAGAAACAGCCCCATGACAGTGTGAGGCTGTCACCTATACACAAACCACAACACACTGCCTGGGTTAAATCTGCTGAGAAGGAGGCTCAAAAACAAATACACAAATGAACAAATAAACAACAGAACCCAGCCTGGTTCCCAACATACCATGACCTGTAATCTATCTTTGCCATGGCAACACTGCCCACCTTAGGGCTCTGAGATGACTTACGGGGCACAAAAGCACACACTTAGGCCAGTCCCAGCGGTGGGTTGTTCTTTCCTGCCAGCCTTTCTGATCCCATCAAAGAGAAAGCCTCCATGAGATGCCAGCAGGCCTCTCACCTGCTAGTCTCCCATTTCAATGGGGACAGTAAGTCTAGGCCAGCCTGCAGTGAGTGAGGAAGGAGTGCAACCTGGCATAACCTAATTACATGGGTTTGCCTTTACTGTGTTTGTTTTTACGGTTCCTTTGATTTCTGGCAAGTCATGAGTTGAATGGTGACCCTCCCGACAAGATATATCCATGTCCTGGCCTCAGGCACTGGTGAATGTGACTGTATTTGGAAACAGGGTCTTTGTGGTTATCATTACAGATCTTGAGGTGAGATGTCCAGATCAGGGGAGGCTTTGAGCCCAAAAGGTGGTATCTTAGGAGACAGGAGAGGTAGACTGGCATGAGACCCAGGGAAGATGCCATGAGGGAGGCAGAGAGATGAGTCACCCCAGGGATAAGAGGAAGGAAGTGGGTGACTGCTGTGACACAGCAAAGCTGGGAGCCCTGCTTCAGAGCACTTGCTGGGATGCCAGGGATCACTGCAGCCAACTGAAGCTGGAGAGAGGCTCGGATGAATCCTCGCCCCCTCTAGAAGTCTGCACCTCTGACTGGGCACTGCTGGCCTCTGGAGCAGTGCCAGAAGTTCCTGGCCTATGAAGCCCCTGCTGGAGATCTGTGCTGGGCAGCTCTAGGAAAGGGACACAGGAAGTGCTGCTGGCTTTCTGCTTCCAGAGGCAAAACCTCTCTCTTAGATAAGTTAAATGTAAAACGTGAGTCAAAGTGACTGACGGTGGGGTGTGGTGCAAGTCTACAATTCTAGCACCCAGGAGGCTGAGGCAGGACGATTGCTGTGGGTTTAAAGCCAGCATGGGCTGCACAGTAAGTGAAAGGCCAGCCTGCACTACACGTGGAGACTGTCTCAAAACAAAACCACCAAAAAACTAAAATGGTGACAGCTCAGGTGTTGGGCGGATGTGTACCTGGGTGAGCACAGGGGCTCTTGCAAAGGAAATCAGGCTGAGCTGGGGACAAGAGGCATGTGGGTGTGGGGCTGAGGGGCAGCTCCTGGTGCCTTGGGAGCCCCATTGGCCTAGCTGGAGCTGGAAGAGAGCAGAGGAGCACCCTCAAGTGAATTCTTGGGAAGCCCCACATGTCCAGGGATTCAGAATCATCTGTCTTTGAAGAAAAGCACTTTAGACCGTGGGGATATTTTCCCACCACTCCGAAGTGCCAGGAAGAAGCAGGACAGCAGGGGAAGGGGGTTTCCAGCAGTTGCTGGCAGGGAATCAGTCTTCCCTTCTTGTGTAGGACTCAGGGTCACTGGCACTTGGGATACCACCACCTGCCCCTCATGCTCAGTGCTGTCAGGATGAAGCATGACAGAGCCTGCCTCCAGTCCTGGATGGGACCCTGCCAGCCTCTGGGACATAACACCATCCCCTGACCTGCAGTTGGTCACTTCTAGTGCAGGTGGAGTGGGGCACACAATATGCTCTGCTAGAACCAGAGACTTGGGTGAAGTGACCCTCAGCTGCTCAATGCTCCACGGCAAGCTCTGGGTTTGAAGCTGAGTTGGTGTGTTCATCAGCTTTGTGTTACTTGGGCAAATACCAGAGAGAATCAAGGGATAAAGAAAAAGGTTTGTTTGGCATAGCCTTGGAAGTTCTGGTCCATGGGCTTCCTTGCTTTGGGCCTGTATCATGGCAGGAGGACATGGTGAAGGAAAGCCATTCACTTCATGGCCAAGAGAGGGTGCAAGAGGAAGATGAAGGGGTGAGTTCCACTTGCTCCTTTGAGGGCATGGCCCCCATGGCCTGAAAACTCCCGCTTGGTCCACCACTCCCAACGGCACCAGCCTTGAACGCATCGTCCTTTGGGGACACTCAGCCCCAAACCATGGTTGCTAGGGGAAACTGTCCCTGAGATGATCTCATGCCAAGAACCCCAGGCCGCTTGCTCTGAGTTGAGGACTCCGTGGCTTTGTGGTTTGAATGAGAGCTACAGGTGACTTCAACAGAAGCCCCCTCACTGCTTCGCTCACTCTGCTTCACTTTCTTGTCACAGTGCAGGGACATGGGTACACAGCAGCCCAGGAATCAGGTCAATATAGGGCAGCACAGGGAGTGTGTGCTCTTGGACCTGCGCACAGGGTCCTGTGGGAGGCTGGGGAGCTCGCTGGACCCATTTCCCCATCTGTGACAGGTGAGGCTGACTGAGGATGACCTGGAAGACAGATGTTGGCCACCACCCCTCCCTGGGTCTCTCCAGGCCCAGAGCTGGCCCTAGTCTGGAGACCTGGAGTGCATATGGAGGTGGCTGAGCTCCCAACAACTGCTACTCCCTGATTTTGCCCACTCCAAGAGCAGCTTCAGCTTTCTCCCTGGAACCTTCTAGCTGGTGTATTTTTCTCCATTGAGTGGAAGCCCATAAGCCCAACTTGAGGCTGTCGTGAGGGAGGAGGAGGCTGTAGGTAGGGTCCAGATTCAGCTTATGGCAATCATGTCCCAGGGCAGGGTGGGTTCCAGGCCCACCCCAGGGGACCCCAGAGCCTTGGTGGGCCTGGGACTCATGACTCAACTTCCAGGAGACTAATTGAAATGGTCCTGGGCCAGGAGGGAAGGGTCCCTGCTGGCTGCCAGTGTGAAGTTGGGAAGTCTGGTCATCACCTCAACCATCGGCATGAGGCATGTTCCCTAACTGCTTTTTTAAAAATTCTCTTGCAAGAACTTCAAGTCCCAGACTATGGGAAGGTTTGAGCTACAGCATCAGAGGTTTTGGAGAATTTGTGACCCTGTTTCCAGGGCTTGCCAGGGTTTAGGCTGGTATTTGTTGGCACATCCTAGAATTGTGCCCACCCCAACACATCACCTGATGCTTGCACAGAGTGAAGCGATCCTCATTCTCCTCAGCATGGCGGGCTATGCCCACACCACAGCCACTCGCTACACCTGTTTTCCGAGGCAGGGCTGTGATGTCCCATTCCACAGATGCAGAGCTGGAAGCTCACAGTGGGTGCTATCTGCTCAGCAGGTGAGAGATGCAAAACAGGAGCACAGGCCCATGCTGCTCCCTGTGGCTGGGAGCAGTGGTCCCTGTGACTGGGCAGCACCTGACCTGTCCCAACCTCCTCCTAACTTTGGTGACAGTGGCGAGGGGCTCCAGCCACCAGATCCCACCCGAGCGACTGCACCAGGACACGAGTCAGTGCCAAGGACCTCCACTTTGCCAAGTCACGGCCTCCTGGATAGTGCCGAGGAACAGTGTGTCACATTCTTGGTAAGGTTTTTCCTCTTTTATTGCCAAATTCAAATTTACAAGGAAGTTTCCAGTTTTCATTTCCACCCTCACGCTCAGCACCTACAAAGCATGAGTCACAAGGGCAAAAGCAGGTACTTCCCTAGAATGGCCAGAAGCGTCGAGATTTCCCAACCCTTGCTCCTCACGGGGACAAGAGCTATTTACATATTTTCAGCTCACAGGAACAGAAGACCTTACAGGTTATGCCTGACAGCAACATCACTACATTACATATTTCATATTTATTGCATCTAGAAAAGATCAGAATTGGTTCACTGGTGCCCTTTTAAAAAACAGTGCATCTGGAGACCACACAGCAACTCAAGGCCTGTCTTTAGGTGTTTCTGCCACTCATGCCTGAACACTTGGTAATGCAGCCATCTGGATGATGGTGGTGAGGTGGAGCTGCTCTCTGTGGAACGAACAGCCACACAGGGCACTGTGCTCCTAGTCCCTCTCTGGCTGTGGTTGCCCTCACTTGGCAGAAGGAGCTCACCTTTCCCTGTTCACCCTACTCGGGCAGCCTGGGTGCCCAAGCCTCCAAGCCAGAAAGAGATGTTCAACTTTAAAAGCAGAGGCTTTTGAGGACTTAACAGCCAATGCTGCGAAGCAAGCCCCATGGGCCCAACAGTGGACTTGGAGAAAGTGACCAGGCAGGCCATAGCAGGACTCGGAGGTGGTGGATGGGTGGGCATCTGAGAGCTAATCACAGATGCCTGTTCAGGACCTGCAGGTAGCAGCTGTGGCCCTAGCAATGGGCTTGCTCATACTCCCAATCCTACTGAGAGGTCTGTCTAGGCTGGCAGGTGTGGGAGAACACCAGCTATTAGGTTGTGGGGTGCTCCTGAACACACATCTGTGTCCACTGTCACCAAGACAGTTAAGACCTCGATAAGGTGGGTCCTTTGTCAGAGCCCAAGGGGCCAGCTGCCACTGCTACCATGAGGCCAACTGGACCCACTGACTTCAGGCAGTAGTCGGTGGTCCCAAGAAGGCGGGACAGCCATTTCCTTCTCCCATCTCTGTTGCACCAGGGCAGTCATCCCCAAGGCAGGAGGGCATGGCTCTGGGGCTTCGCTCACATGTACCTGCCTCCCTCTAAAACATCAGCCAGAACACATGGTCTTCACCCGATGACATAGGCCTCTCCCCAGTGAGCACATCTCTCCTCCCACTTGACTAGACAGACATGGCACTACTCAGCTCATGGTGGGAAGCTGAGGTGGTGAGGACCAAGTTCCTCTAACAGATGCCAGGTTACAGCATGTCTCCCAGGGCTACCACATAGCTAAGTTTGCTGGTCACTGGCACTATGTGGGTACTTCTGGTGGGCACATCTACAGGGAAGCTGTAGAGGGTCTCACTGTATCTCATAGGTGAGGGGTCACTCACTGTGTTTGACCAGAGGTCAAAGGAATATCTTGGAGCTGGGTGGAATCTGAGTCACCTGCACAGAGTATAGAGAAGAGTATAGGGGGTAGACAAGGGGAGACATGCTCTGTGCCCAAATGCCTACTGCCCTTGAAGCCCGTACCCTCTCTTGGGGTGTGCATCCCTGCAGGTGCCTTCTGGCACCTTCTCTTCTCGTCTGGGTCTGGAGTCCACATGGTCCCCAGTGGCTCCTCAGATAGCGTCAGCTGCAGGGGATGTCGGACACCAGTTGCTGTGTGGTAAGAGCACGGAGTGGGGCATGGCCACAGTTACATCGTGACCTTGCTCAGTAAATGACGGTAGAGCAGTTTCCGGCCCTTGCATTCCATGCGGCCCTGAGAGTTTGTGTATCTCCTCCACTTGGTTAAAAAGAATCTAAATGTGCCAGGAAGGGATGCTAGTATTCCACAGGTTTGCAGAGTTAGTAACAGAGAAAGAATCATTTGAGAAGATGGAGAAAAATGACACCCAGAACTCTTAAAAGACAAAACATTGACAAATTCAAGGGAAAATGAAACCAACAGTATCACACTTTCAACATGACACCAAATCTTGGGGTCAAAGAGTTTTTTCTTCCCCAGATAGATGTTTTTTAAATAAATGTTTTTTACCACTCCCTAAACCAGAAATAGCCAAAAGAGATGCTGATCCAAGTTTGCTTTTCTACAACTTGCTCCCCAGAGTGACCTTGTCCAATTCTTCTGTGCACAGTGGCAGGAACCACCTGCAGGAACAGAGGGGTGCCGGTGGGTCCTGCCACCTGGGCTGTCGGCTCCTCCTGGGCAGCCATGGTGCACTGGGCTGTTCCTATGGCCCAGACTGTTCTTACAGGTAAAGTGAAAGAGGGGTTCATGTGGAACATGGTTGTCTATCTGATGCTCAGAAGCATGGGGACAGGTATCCGAGATAGGTGCTGGGACCACAGAGAATTGTGGATACTTCCGGTTTGTCTTCTCATCACCTGCACTGGGGTCCCTACCAGCGGGCCGCATGCACAAGAGGAGGACCGGCATCCACTCAGTGCTCGGTGGGGCCTGCAGGCTCTGCACATGCAGTCTCCTCATCTGGGGTCTCTGGGCATGCTGTGGCTGGTGTGGAAGGCAGGGGTAGGCTGGTGAGGGTGTGGAGGCTCTGTGGATCGACCGGAGGGACGAGGGTTAGTGACTCGACACTCAGTGTGTCAGCAGTGTCCTCATAGAGCAAGGAGATGGTAGGCTGCTGGGCAGGGAGGAGGCTGGGAGACAAGTGCGCAGTCTCCACCTCTGCGCCCCTGGCTGAGTTCTTGCTGGGCTTGGCTTCTGCTTCCATTTCATTGATGATCTTCAGCTGGTCAGGAAGGTGAGGCTGAGGTGGTTCTGGAGTTGTGGGGGCATCTAGGTGGTAGAGAAAAAGTGGAGACCGACTCAGGCCTTGCAATACTGTGCTTAGGCTGCCAAACTCTGTCCCTGTCCTGATCTGGGCCCAGGGAAACCTGGGTGGGAGATGGCGGATGAGGGGGCACAGCCTGGCTCCACCCACTCCTTCTGGGGACACAGAAGCACTACATCCAGTCTTACTGGTCTAGGGAAGGTGTGTCGGGTTCCCTGACTTGTGGTACAAGGAAAAAACGGGAGCTCATGTGAAATCACCACGTGCATTAAGAAAGCACAGTTCCTGGAAGCAGACTGGCCCAGGCAGTCTGTGTACCCAGGTGAGCCCGACGCCCCTGTCTTTGACAAAGACATGAACAGGGAGTAAGTGGGCTCAGATGTGCCTGTGACTTCAGGCCAGGTCTGGAGTCTACAGTGGTGACTTCCACCCAGGAGGGAGGCCACTGTAATAATAACTATACTCTCAAAAAGAATTTCTACAGAACCTTTCAGCTTATAAAATCTTGAACTGTGGTTTGTCTGCTCTGTGTCTAAACGGTAAGTTAATAGCTACCATTGGGCCAAGGTTGCTCAGGCCACTGCCATCCTTAGCTTCCCACAGGGGCCATGGAAACCATCTGGCTCAACTTGAGGCAGGTATTTTCAGAGTGGCAATTTCTTTTCAGGGGTAGGGTGATTTTCAAAATCCATGATTAGACTGAAGACAGATGAGTTGCCCAGCCAGAACAAGCAGAGGTTGTGGTGCAGCCCACCCTGCAGAGTTGCAGAGGGCAGGGCCTGGGCATCCTACGTGAGAGGCAAAATCTTACTTGTATGGATCTTGGGATCAAGAGGCTTTGGGGCCCCTTAGGGGATTTTTTTGTTCAATGTGATTCCAGCTGAGTTAGTTTCTCTTCTAAGACAAAATAAAACATAAAGGTAAAGTGAATAAAGCAAAAGAATGGAAAAAGCAAATAGCAAAAATAAAACCATGCAGCATAAAGAGTAGATGAATGAGAGAATCCCCTAGAGAAAGCATAAGCAAAGATGCAGGCTCCGGACACACACATTACAGTTTTTCCCACAACACTCAAGAGCCAGATGAGGTTTGGGAGGTCCTATTAATTTCCAAGGCTTGTCTGCCTGTCTGTTTGTCTACCTGTTTGGGTCTGTCTGTCTGTCTCCTCCTCCTCCCACTCCCTTGCTCCTCACCTCCTGCAGCACTGGAGATTGAACTTGGGGCCTTGGGCATGCAAGACAAATGCTTCACTACTGACCTCGAGCTCCAGCCAGGCCTCTCTTAAGAAGGGAGGGGGCAGTCAGTGAGAGAAGGTCCAGAGCAAAGTACTGCTCAGTGTTGGGTCTGCTCTTGCTTGGAGGTGGCAGCAGGCACCAGTGAGCACTCATGGAAAAACTGACTGAAGTGTGATCTGAGCCCACAAATGGGGAGCTGACACTCCCTGAGAATTCCGGTTCCCCTGAATTTCAGTTAATCTGCTCCACGTGTAAGGGTGCCTGTGGCATAGCGCTGCTTCCACTCTGGCTCCTCTTTGACCTTCAGCAGGACTTGTCTGTTCCTGCTGCTTCACACTTAGTACAAAGAGGGCTCGGATCTCCACACACTTACTATAGTGCATGTGGGATCTACAGAGAGCAGCACTAATGAGGCGATTTGGAAATGACTACTTCTCCAAGTGGTGCTGTCCTGCCACCTGGAGATTCAGGGGCAAGGCTCTCATGGGAGAGTTCCTCCTTGCCCAAGCCTGCCTGTAGGCAGACGTTCAGGCAGCTGGTAAACCTTTCCCTGATCCCTACTGGAGTTTCTGATGAAGAGGATAATTGAGGATATAGGAAGGCTGCAGTCAAAACCCACCAACCATCCACATAAAACTGGTTTCTTCCCCAGGAAAAGAACCGACTGTGGGAAATCTGCCATGTCAGTAGGCCCACGAGGAGGGACGGTCTTGCTTCCCAGGATTCTAGCCTATGAGGCTCCGAGGCAGGGGGCCCCTCCTCACTGGCTAGCACCCTCAGAAACTGAGCTGCAACTTTGGGGCGGGGCCTCAGCTGGTCTGTGTCAAGTGTGGGGTGTTTCCAGGCAGGCTGGATGTGCTGTGCTTGGCCTGGGAGAGGCAGAATGGGAGATGGGAGGGAAAGGAAAGCCACGCATACCAGGCTGTAGGTGAAGCTTGGAGGAAGCAGGGAAACAAAAAAAGCAGGAGAGAAGCTCCCTACTGACATGTGTGACTGCCAAGCGGGGGTGGGGGGGTACACATCAGACACCACGGAAGAAATACCACAGGAGCAGGTGGCAGTGGTAGGCCCTGACAGAATGAGTCAGGCCACTGGCAGCCACACTGGTGACATGCAGCGGGAGCACGGAACATAAAGGGAGCCATAGGGTCCTGCTCTTTGGTGTGAGATGGGATGGCTGGTGACTTTGGCTTCTGGCTGGGAAGTGAATGAATCTGCCACTGAGCTTTGGGTTAGGTAAGGGGGAGAGAAAGGAGTACCTTTTTCGTTCTGTTCTATAAATTCTCAATTCTCTAGTCAACTGCTGCCCAGACTTATGGTCTAAACCACAGGGACCAATGGGGACACACTGGAAGATGCCACCTCCAGCTCGGGGCTGGCTCTGGAGAGGATGAGCTGCACAGGAGGCCAAGTGAGGGTAAAGGGCTTCGGGATTCAGGCTATAGGTAGATAAGGAAAAGGAAACGGGAAGGCTTTGGGGGAAGCAGAGGAAATCACCAACTCAAGGGCTTTGCTCTCCCACAGCCTGGGGTCCTCACAGGCCCAGGCTGCCCCCAATGCTCCTGCAGACCCTGCCAAGGTGACGGGTATGGTGGGCCCGTGCAGCTCTGTTTGGAGACCTGCCTGAATTGATTGTACGCGAGTTGCCGTGGCAGCTGCTGTTCGAAGAACTAAACCCAGTGTCCACCATGACTGTCGGCCTCTGACAGGCTGAACACTCGCCGGCGTCCTTTCCTGCCACTCCTGACTAGAGGGAAAACACAATGACAGATCATAGAAAGCCTTTAACAATGGAACAGCAAAAGTGATGCAGACAGGGACACAGCAGAGACGGACGCTAAGCATTGACGAGAGCGAGGGGCGGGGCTGGGCCCCAGGGTGGGCTCTTGGTAGGGGTTCAGGGAGCATCCCCACTCCATGCAGACAGGACACTCTCACACCACCCCACCAGAGAAGGCAGGGTCTGAGGACCTGAGAACCAGATCAGTCACTCATATGATTTAACTGGGTTAAGGACAGGGAAAATGTAGTCCTGTAGGGAAGGAAAGATTTGGAGTCAGTGGCAGCACAGGGCCTTGGTCACAGATCTTACCAAGCAGAAGCACAAACTTGCCTATTAGCATTAGCTAGGACCCACAGTTAAAAAACAAAATCCCTGCCTCCCCAAGACAGTGTGAAAGTGGACAGGTGTGTGATTGGAGGCTCAAAACCAGACCAGCTAAGTGAACCCAGCAGATTTCTGACCCTAGCTGAGGAAGCAACAGTTCTCGGGGCTGGTGCTGCCTTGCTCACAGATTTCTGGAAAAGCATGGGATGCTTAAGGTACCCTGCACCCCTCGGGTGACCTGGTGATTTGTACCTTGGAAACTGGAGAAGGACTCACAGTGGGAAGGGATGTGGCCAGGGACCAAGGGCTGAGGGAGTAGTGTCTCACTGTGAAGAAGCAGCTGCAGTCTCAGGGATGAACTCAGATAAGAACAAAGCTCAAGAACAGCAATGGGAAGGTACTGCAATGTTGCAGGACCACGTGTCAGACTCTGGCTACAGTGGCAGTTTTCTGTTCTATCTGTATTACCTGCCTAAAGAAAGGAATGCTGTGGGACAAATGAGAAAAGACAAACAGCTCTTGCTCTCGGTTTCTATCTTTAAAGTCCAGGACGAAGGTGATGGAGTTCAGTGACACAGGGACCACTCTCAGGTTGTCTGGCCTCTCCATAGAGGGATGTGGGTAAGAGGGATCACAGGAGGGTGGGGTACCAGCAGGAAGCAGCTCCTTCCTTCTTTCTGGAAGACTCTGGAGGGCCAGAGCCTGGTGAGCTATGAAATGTACTTCTAAAAGGGCAGGCTGACCTTTACTCTGATGTCATTTTCTAGCAAATGACTTCTGTCATCTTCAAAGCAGCACTCCCAGAACACATGTGAAATCCAGCTAATCTGGAGAATAGAGATGTAAGTGGCTGTTTCAGGAACTCAAGGCAGGTCGCAGAGTACTTACTGAGGGGACAGTATGTTATCAGATTCCCACACAGACTGTATGTGCATGCATGCGTGTGTGCATGTGCACTTGGGTATGTGCATGTGGCACTCGGTGGTGCACAGGCCAGCCTGGAAGATAACTGGGCCTATTTTTCCTTTCTGGCCATAAGTTTTCTACAATTTCAGCTTCTCAAAAACACAAAATGTTAAGGGTGAAAATGCTGATTCCAACTGTGCAATTTTCTCACTAGGGATTAAGCTGTGGCCATCAGAGCAGTTGTGCTGGATATGAGGGTGACAAGACACCTGGGTCCCAGACACTTAATGGTAGCCAGTTCTCTCTACAAGGCATGGAGCACTACAAAGTACTCCCCTTAAAGAGCATGGAGCTTGACATGGTGGCACATGCCTACAGTCCCAGAACTTGGGGATGTGGTGGTGGTACTGAGGCAGGAAGATCACTTGAGCCAAGGAGTTTAAAGCCAGCTTGAGCCACATTGCAAGGCCATGTCTCAGAAAGTAAAAAACAAAAGAAAAAAAGGAAAAGGTTCATGTGGGAGGTGGGGAAGCCAACCAATGGCTTCGACAGACTAAAAAACGGACAACAAAAACCACCTTGGGCTGAAGTTGTTATGAAATTCAGTTTGGGCCTTCTATGCGGGGCATGTCTTGGTTCTCAACTCTACCACCTGCCCATTCAAGAGCACGGTGGGAGCATCTGCAGCTCAGTATGCAGAGTGCTCAGGCAGGTGCTGCCCACAGATGGGGTGGCAAAAGGTGGCTCTGTAGGGCAGCCCGTCCCCTTTAGGCTGAGGGGCATACTTGTTCTGGCCTGGAGACAGTAGCCTCTACAGGCTGGGGACTTTTGAGGATAGACTGTCCCCTGGTCTTTACTCTGAAGGGCAGGGTTTATAGGAGGTCCATAGAAGAGAGGAAAAGGATTCTATTTGTCTCCAGCAAGACAGAGATCTTACGCCTGGTGGCCACGTGAGAGACCAAAGGCTGCTTTTGTCATGGACCTCTGGCCTATTTAGCCCTCACACATTGGCTGTTACCTCCAATGAGGACTCTTCTGGGGAAACTAAAGCTTTCCAGAGGTGTTCAGTGCTGGCTGCTGACACCTCCTGCTTGGTCCTTTCCTCATAGTTTGTAGCTATACGCACCTGTGTAGCCATCTGGGCCCTGGTTGACCCAATCAGATGTGAGATCCAGGCCTTGCCACCAGGTACCTTTAATGCCTGTGCACAGTGGGGACTCCACGGAAGCCTCTGTGCTTAGAAAAAGATGAGTTAATAGTATAGAGCACCGAAAGCCAAGGTAGAGAGGATCCAGGGAGGTGGTCAACAAGAGAACTGGGAGACCAGCAAGGACCAGGCAGATGGAGCGACCTTGTGGATCAGGTGTCCAGTCTATGAGTCCAAGAGAAGCAGCCCGAGCTATTAAATCCAGGCAGCCTAGAGAGAAGGCCCTACAGGAAGGTGAGACATCTGTATGTGGGACGAACACAGACCTCTGCCAAACCAGGCAGGAAGAATGAGGTGCCTGAGCAGGGTGGCGTGGAGGAAGAAAACATACCTGTGCATCAGTCGGAGTCTTACCCGCTGCTCTAGGGATAAACCCATACAGGCCAGCAAAGGAGACATGGCCTTTTGGGGTTTGATGCTGATTTATTTGATGGCCTTCACCTGATGGGGCCACACACCCCAGCTAGTCCCTCAGGCCTTTATGAATGTAGCTTTTCAGCTGGGCGCCTGGACAGAGTTGTGCTCCATGGGTTGCTATTCACTGGTCCGGGTAGGTCTCTTGAGTCAACCTTGGGAGGTACCCAAGAAAGACCTGGGACCTGCGTCAGAAATTCTGCTGGCTTGGTTTAGAAGGTGAAGAATGAGCTGTGGAACTGCCAACAGTAAGGTTTAAATTCAGACTCCTGGGTTTGCTAGCTGCATTATCTTGGACAAGCTGGAGGATCTTCCTGAGTTCCTGTGTTTTCAGCTATACAGAGGGAAGTAAGGCATGGCAGGACCCAGTGAAAGGGTCTGCAGGGTGCTCATGGGCACAGTGCCAGGCACTAGCTGGACCTGGGCAGTGTGCACACACTAGGCTGTGTGGTGGCCACGGCAGGTGCCAATGCAGACCCATAGCTCTTTAAGCATTTTTTAAATCGACACAAATAATGGTGCATGTTTAAGAACTACAGTGTGATATTCTGACATATATATATATATATATATATATATATATATATATATATATATACTGAGTAATAGTCACACAAGAGTAATGGACATTTCTAGACCCTTAAACATTCTTTGTTTCTTTGTGTCAAGAATATTCAAAATCTGTTCCTCCAGCATTTTGAAATATACTATAAGTGACTGTGAAATCTGCCACAGTTTCCATTCTGTGCTACAGACTTTAATCTTCCTATTTAACAGATTTTTGTAACATCTCTAATTTTCTAAGGTATGTATCCTTGTACAGTTCATGTTTTCAAAACCATGGTGCAGATCCGGGAACACTGGGCCTATCTCATTTCTAGGTGGATGGTGTCTCTTGGGTCTTTTTGCAAAGAACATCTGACCATGCAAAGTGTGACCTCAACGGCAGCACAGCCCTTGGAGTGTATTAGTTCCTGGCAGCTTTGTGCTACAGTGGAAAGCATCCTGGACTCTGGAGGCTCTGTGAATATATGGATACTTCTGATTTAGCACTATATCCTCAGAAACTGCCCTGAGGACTACTGTCCCTGTGGTGAGGTAGCAGCTGTCCAGATTAAGCAGTGCAATTAGGGTAGATGGACCAGGACAGCCAGAGGCCTCCTTGTCTCCTCCATGGATGCCACCTCTGCCAAGTTGCAGCAGGCCCCTGAGGGGTGGAAACTCTTGTCAACAGGGTGTGCACAAGCAGCTAAGCACAAAGTCACCACTCAGAGCTAGTGACAAGTCAGGTACTGGCAGCAGGCAACCCATCTCAACAAAGGCCCCTGTCTTTTTCTGCTATCTTGGCTTCTCTCTAGCACAGTGTGGCAGGATACTAAACAGATGTTGGAACCATCTGGTTAGAACCACTCCTATAGGGAACATGGAAACAGAATAAAGGCTTTGTTCTGGATGGATTAGGTGGCTACAGCTGGCCTAGAAACTCAGCCTCGAGACCAAAGAAGCTCCTGGGCTCCAATACACTCTCCTTGCAGGATCCATAGTGTGTCCAAAGGCATCCATTTCTCTGTGTGATCGTAAAGCATGTGCTGCCTGACAGCCCGCCATTCACCAGGAGGACAGTGGTGATCCTGGGGTCCACAGAGGTAGACAGGCAGCTGTATCTCAGGCTCTTCCTATCATGTGACATAAAAAATGAGCCACTGCATGCTTCCCTGCTGGGCCTGCACTGAATGGGAGCAGATGCTGTAGAGGTCCTGACTCTATTTGTTGACTGGCACTACCTGGCCACCTGGCAGCATGGCTGACAGCACTTGGATCTGTGAGATGAGAAGGCACAGTGTGGGCACAGTGTAGGAATGGAGGAGGGATGAAGGGGCTGACTATGGCCAAGAAAAGGAAAAGCTCACACACACCACGTATGTGACCCTGGAGGTGGTACAACTGCAAAGCCCAGAGATTGCGTGTGGGGGCTTAAAGGCCAGGTTTTGGCAACGTGACTCCTGGCTGGTTTTGGTTTGTGGCAAAGTGTATGGCTTATTTGTTCACTTAGCTGTTGGCTGTGCCTCCTTAAAAGTGGAAGAAAAGTGTCCAGAACAATATGGGAGCTTTCATCCCAGAGCATTTTTAAACGTGTTTGGTGCACACGCACAGAAATGTGCACACGCGGGCAGAAGCTGTGTGCACACAAGCAGATGGACACAGGAGGCAGACGGAGAGGAGGGGAGGGGCCCCAGGGGCTGTTCCTGGAGTCAACAATCCTGTTACAATCCTAGAACAGTACTGGCAGCTGCTTGGACGTTCAGCCAGCCCTACATAGGGTTCAGAAGTCCCTCAGAGAGCGCAGTCACCTACCCCAGCCCCGCACAGAGAGAGTCCCAGTAAGGGGCCAGAGTGTGCCCTTCCTGACTGGGCCTCATGATGGCAACAGGAGATGGAGGTCATGTGTGCTCCTGAGGGATGCACAGGAGGGCCCTGAGCCCCAGTGAGGACACCAGGCTGGCTTAACTCTTCGTTGGAAACCTAAAAACGGCAAACATTGAAGAGAAAAATACGGGTGCCTGGGGAGACTCAATTCTCCACGCCATCTTCCACTGTGTCTCTTGTCACCATCCCTCACTCCACAACTTAATGACAACCAGGGCAGATGCTCTTGAAGTACACTGGGTGGGGGTTCTGGATAGGACCTCGCAGGGACAATGAAGAACACCAAGGGTCCTCTGTTGGCGGCACCTGCTGGAGTGACAAGCACCCTCAGACCTGGGGTGGAGGTTGGGGCTGGGATGAGGAACACAGAACTGGCTGGAGCAATCCAGCCTGAGGCTCCGGCTGAATTTTGAGGCCTTGTCCACCAAACAAGCCTGGTGTCTACTCCCAGGATCTTATGCAGTGCAGCCAGCATGCACGTTGTATGGCTCGCGACAGCTGAAGATGACATTGTGGAGGTGGTAAGGCTGGGGTGTTACTTGAATTTCCTGGCCCAGGATGACTCCAGGGGCTCATGAATTCTCTCCGTGCTGTCTAAGGTAAAGGACAGCAAGATGCAACTCCCACATGCTCACAACATTACAGAGGGTGGCAGGATACACCCGAGTATGATGACTGTACCACACTGAACATTTAAAGAGGAGACTGGCTGGGTGTGGTGGCACTCACCTGTACTCCCAGCACTCAGGAGGCTGAGCCAGGAGTATCTCTGTGAGTTTAAGGCCAGCTTTGGCTACATAGTGAGTTCAAGATTAGCATGAACTACTTAGGGAAGGCTCTGTCTCAAAAAAAACTATAGGTAGGGAAAGGAGACTAGTATGTGGGGTGGGAGGACTAGAAAGGACTCTATACTTTTCCCAGAAGTCAAGCAATAGCCTCTAGGACACCCCTCTTGGGAACACCATGGCTCTGGAGGTAATGACAGGTGGGCTTAGCCAGGCTACCTGTCACCTATCCCTTCAGCTCTGCAGGCAGGGGAGGCCTTACAGTGGAACAGTCTGTGCCAAGGAGCTAAGCCAGCTGTGGGCAACACCTTGGAGAGTTCGAGGAACATTGCATGTGAGGCAGTGTCCATTACATACCATGATGAGGAGGACCTAGGGGTCAGTGGTCACTGCAGAGGCAAGGGGGTGAGAGGCAGGAGGCCCTGCCTCTGAGTCACTTGGTCAATACCTGCTGGGCTTTGAGCTGCAGAGGGTGTGGAAGATGAGCCCCCTGAGTCACAGTGGCTGGTGCTCCCACTGCCGCTAGGGCTTCTGCTGGCAGAAGGTGGTGATGGTGAAGGCAGGGACACTGAGCTGTGCTGGTTTATGCACTGGGCCACAGCAAAGCCTGCAAGACAACAGATGTGATTAAGTAGAAGAAAACTAGGAGGTCCAGACAGTGCCCCAAGGCTGGATGGGGCCTCAATGTCAAGGTGACCCTCAGCAGCCTGCTCTGGAGTGTTGGCTCATCCCTGCTGTGAGCTGGCCTGCCTGGAGACTGACCTGGACACAGGTGGAACTGTGTCAGGGAAGAGCATGCAGCCACCAGAAGCTGAGGGCAGGGCTGTGGCCCAAGAGTACTGAGTGTCTGGTGTTGCCTCAGCAGGGCTGACTGTGCTCTAAGTGGGGGGGGTGGAGGGTGGGGGGGGGAGGGGGGGTGGTGGTGCACAGCCTGGGGAATTCTGGGTCACTGCCAATGCACACAGAAGGGCTGAGAGCCCTAAGGGCAGAACCCTGAGGCTTCTGCTGGTGTGCCCACATTCTGTCCAAGGGAAAGCCCTGGACTCTCCTTGTCAGATACCTGCTCTGCTCTTGTAGATCAGGGGAGGAGCAACAAAGCTTTGCTCAAGAGCTGTCCATAACAGATCCTGGTATGGTGCCACACACCTGTCATCCCAGCACTGGAAAAGCCAAGGCAGGAGGACTGCTGTGAGTTCAAAGAGTTTGAAGCCAACCTGAGCTACACAGTGAGTTCAAGGTTAGTTTGAACTTCATGATGAGACCCTGCCTCAAAAAACAAAAACAAACAAGAGCTGCTCCTGACAGCACTGAATGATCCTCAGTGCCACTCTGTGTCTTAGAAGTTCTGTAGTCTATGGCCATATGGGGGAGGGGATGAGTCCCACGTTCTTGGAGACAGTCAGACATGGATGGTGGAAGCCCTGGGCATGTGGATGTGTTTGTTGTGTTTCTCAGTCTGTTTCCCCGCTGGGAGCTGAAAGCATTGCCACCTGCTCTCATGCTGACCCTCTGTATACATCACAGCTGGCAGAGGCACGGCATGTGCTAAATGCTCAGCTAATCCATTCTTTGTGGTGCATCTCAGCCTTTTTTCCAGGATCCATGCTTTCATGCAGACTATTCAAGACCTCTGTCCTTTACACTCTGCTGCTCCAAAGGCAATAACTTCCAATTTTATTCACTAAGTCCATAACAACTTTCATGGAGCAAACACCTCATCAATAATTTCAGGAGCCCATGCAAACTTCAGGCTTCCTGCAGCAGCTCCAGGAGCTGGGCAGGACCCATGGCGATGGTGTTCTATGACCACTGCCTCTGACCCATAATTCTAAAGCTGCACTAACATAAGGGATGGGGAGCAAATTGTCCTCATAACAGGTGGGACTGGCCTGTCAAGTCTTGCTACTCTGAGTGACGCCCTGAGCCACGGCGGCCCCAGCCCTCACTTGTGTCCCCATGCTGCCTGCACTGTGTGCAGCCCACCTTCCAGCTGACACCTCTCCCAGGAGGTCCTCCAGCTTCCAGGCCCCTCTTTCTTAGAACTCAGGAAGGTGGCAAAATGTTGAGCAGAGATGTGTAGCTGCCCTAGAGACTGCATGCTCTCCGTGCTTAAAATGGCCTGCAAAGCCTAAAATATTGTACCTTCCTCCTAGTGCTAACAGAAGCAGTGCTGAGCCCAGTGTAGGTGATTCTTTTTTCTTTCTTTCTGCAATACTGGGAATGATCCTTTGTACTAGGCCACATACCCAGACTTTTTTATTTTCAGACAGGGTCTTCTAAGTCACTAAGTGGCTCAGGCTGGGCTTAAATTTGTGATCCTTCTGCTTTCACCTTCATGAGTGCAGGCGTGTGGCTCCATGCCCAGCTGGAAGCCAGGGTTTTAACTATCACCTGTTTATCCACCAGCTAAGAGGCCCAGACAAGCCCTTGCATTGCTCTTAACCTCTTGTTTTCTCTCAGCAGATTGTTTTCTCTCACTACCTCCCACTTTACTCTTTAGTACTCAGTGTCCACCAAGGAGGGGCTATTTGTACTGTTTTTGAGGTTTAATTTTTGGTTTTCGTGCTGAGGACCAAACCCAGGGCTTCCAGCTTGCTAG
Source organism: Capromys pilorides (assembly GCA_004027915.1). NCBI lineage: Eukaryota > Metazoa > Chordata > Mammalia > Rodentia > Capromyidae > Capromys > Capromys pilorides. The sequence continues at coordinate 12,225 of PVKN010003343.1, read as the reverse complement.
GCAAGAGTCCTACCACTGAGCTAAATTCTCAGCCCCTATTTGTATTGTTTGTGATGAGCGATTTTTGCTACTGATCAGCTCCTTAAACATCAGGGGCCCTACTGATACCCCTAGCCAGGTTCTGGAGGCCACACAGCCTGCGTTGACATGGATGAGGCCTGCATCTCCTGGCATGGTGTGTAAGTCCAAGCCTGGGCTCTTGTATGGTAGAAGATGCTTTCTACCCTTCTCTACCACAGAGTCTGCTTACAGAGGGAGTGGCAGGGTCACTGGCAGGGGTGGGGGGCATGTAGGAGGAAGTATTATGTGATAGATTATGTGTGGTGGGAGAGAAAGCGTCCATCAGAGGAACCATGGCAAGCATCTGGAAAATCCAAACACTGCTCAGGAAAATTCCTTGGGGACAATCAGCCACAGGCTTACAGAACAAGTTTTATAGCTGCTTACTTCTTAATCACTTAAAGTGGTAAACCCTGAGTTTACAAGCTGTTTACTTGCCTTGAAAATGAATTACTCATTAACAAATCAACATGTCAGGAGGCTTTTCCCAAGCCACTTATTTATTAGAGGCTCAAGCATGGGGCCTGCAAAGTGCCATAAGAGTTGGGATTATTTCATGTGTGCTTCAGGGAAACAACGACATAGCTGTGACTCAGGTAGTCACACATCTTTTCTCTAAGGATGCAGGTCTGGGGGTCTGGGAAGCGCTAGTTTATGACCACAGTGTCATTCCTGTTTGTGAATGAGGAATGAAGCATGTGGGGGAGCACACAAGACAGGAAAATTGCAGTCAAGATCCTAATGTTAAATCCCAAGGGTAGGGGGCCGGAAATAGCTCTGTGGCACAAGTGCAATGTCATGAGTTTGAACTTTGGCTCTGCAAAAAACAAAAAACAAAACAAAACAAAACCCAGGGTAGGAAACTCCTGCAGTTTCAAGTTCTTTCCAAAAGTGAGGCAGCAACCGCTCTGAGAGTGTTAGCCATATCAGAGGACAAGGGGCACCAGAGGTCATCTCCAGAGAAAAGCCCTGGCCTCTGGTTCTTGTTCCGTTGCAGCAAGGCGGTTCTGGATGAACTGGCTGCTGCAGAGGTGCCAGAGGCTTTCTGGGCCTGCATCAAGCCCACGCAGACCACCAAGTCCTTGAAAACACACAGACAAGCAAGCCAGAGATCATGGGATAGGCGATGGGCCTCCCAGAGATCTTCTCACCAGATAGCATTCTTGGCTTTCCCTAGGTGTGTCTCAAGAGCAGCCTGTGAAATGTGTACCAAGGGCCACATGGACATGCTGATCCTCCGCTTGCTCCGTGTCTAGGAGTCTCTCCAGCGGAACTGCAGAAGGCAGATCCATAGGTGGAGGTAGTGATGTATTGTGCTCTGGCAAGTAGGGCAGGATGCTAAGACAGGAGCTACGTCCTACAACAAGGAAAGGCAGATGTGCCTGATACAGCCAGATGACAAAACCCTTTGCTGCTGACAGGAATGCTATCAGAGAGGAAGAGTAAGTGTCAAGAGAAATGCTCACGATGTAACAAGTGAGAAGAGGTTAGAGAGCCATGTTATATGTGTTCCTGTTAAAAAAAATTTGGGCCATTCCTTGGCCGTTGTTTGTGCATGGCAGCTCTCTTCTCTTGGAGACGTGGGGGCTGTAGTAACAATAGAATAAGGTGCCTTATTGAAGTGGGCTTTCTTTTTCTGCACTTGTCTGAATTTTGTAAGATTTCTACCGTCAATATTATTTTCCTTTTTTGGTGATGCTGGAGACTGGACCCAGAATCTGTGCATGTAGGGCAAGAGCTCTTATTGAGCCACACCTCCCGCCCTGAGTATCATTTAAGAACTAAAACAAGGGGATGTGGGAAGAAATGCAAACTGGCCAGGGGCTGGACAGACTCAAGCTTGTCCTATCTGCTCCAGCATCTGTCCTGGCCTCTAGGGTCCCCTGATTTGGGTTCCCCAGGAACCACCTCCCTCAAAGGGCCAGGCATGATGCCTCAGGGGCAGGCAGGCCCACACCAGTGGGGAATTTCATTGTCTACCTTCCAGGAGCCCAGGTTGTGCAATGGCAGGCTGGAGTCTTTCTGTCACCCTCTGGCCCAGGTCTGCCAGTTATTCTTGGAAGATGAAGGAATGAACAATTCCTTGGCATTTGTCAAGCACAAAAAATACTATAAAAGGCTTAGTCTTCTATTTTAGGCTCCCTGACAGAGCGAGCACTGGATGTGGACTCACAGCCCAGATTTGAGCCCACATTCTACCTGGACTCATTTTGAGACCTTGGAGAAGCCCCTTCTTCTCCCTCAGCCTCTGCATCTGCTTGCACGGCTAAGAACCAGGTGATCACATGATTCAGGATCTAGAGCTGCCACGGGGCCTGGGGAACTGCATACTTGTTTGCTTTGGCCATGTCATGTCTGTTGTTATCTTTATTGTAGGCAGCAGATTTTGTGCATGGAGATTTTTTTGTTTTTGTTTTTAGACTTACTGTGTAGCACAGGCTGGCCTCAAACTCATGGAAATCCTTCTGCCTCATCTTCCTAAGTGCTGGGATAATAGGATTTTACATACCAATCTGAATTTCTGGTTCTTTAGAAAATGAAAAGATCAAGATCCAAGCTCGGTGTCATGGTGCACACCTGTCATCCCAGTGCTCTGGCAGGGTAAGGCAGGAGGATGAAAAGTTTGAGCCCAGTCCAGTACCTGATGGGGTGGGGTTGTGGCATGGTGTGAGGAAGAGGAAGACGGCCAGGTGAGCCCTGAAATCTTGAGGAAATGCTGTCTCAGCTCTTTCATATGTGGCAAGATGGGTGCTTCAGTGAAACTGTGGGAAAGGACTGAGTTTCTGCCTGGGTTTGCATAGGTTGCAGAACTCACAAAAGCAGTGGGGACCACAGGGCACTCAGGAGGGAAGGGCCTGAATGTGCACAGATTGGAGAATGAGGTGCGGGGATGCTGGCCAAAGTTCCTGACATCTTCACGACAGTGGGAGGCCCTGCTGGCCTCTGTGCCTGGCCAAGTTTGCACTCTTTGGCTCACTGTCATTACTCTGAGGCTACTGGGTCCAGGTCTAACGTACAACTATTTCAGGGTGGGAGAGGTAAAAGCAACTGGAGCCTGTGGGATTCCCAGAGCTATGAATACACTTAAGTGGCTGCTGGCTCCGGAGTCAGTCCAAGGACTCCTGTGGACATGGCCCTATAGACACTCTCACACCCCCTGCTCCCAGGGAGGAGCTGGGCCACTTGGGTCTTAAAAGCACAGTGAATACCAGAGGGACCAAACATTGAGAGCCCTAAAACAACATCCAGCAGTGAAAGGGGATGCCAAGCGGCAATGACAGCAGGAGGACTCCAGCTGGGGAAGGTCTGCATTACCATGCAGCCCTGGGGCTGAGATCCAAGGGCCTTCCCTTCACTAGAAGGTTTCTGCCCCCTTAACCCTGTGGAGCAAGTCCTCAGGAACAGAAGACAAGTCTTCTTGGTGGGGGGAGACTCCTCCTGTGAAGATCATACCCCGTGGCAGCCTTTGCCTCTAACTGGTGAAACCTTCATGATTGGGAATGCAAAATAGGTGCTCTTGCTGACAGGAAGCCGGGCCAGGAAGGGGCTTCCCTTCTTCCCAGCTGTTCTTGGACCCCACGTGTGAAGACCCCAGACCTGCTGGGTAATGCAAGTAAATTGAGGAATGGCTGAGGCTGACAAGCTGGCTGGTCTCATACTGTGCTGGGTTTCCCTCATTTGACAGAGATCTGGACACTGAGAAACAGTTCTGTTCTGTCAGCAAAACAGCCAGCTTGTGGGACCTGGGATCTCCTCTAGGACAAGGAGATGGCAGGGGATGATGGAGACGGGAGCAAACCAGAAAGTGTCTCTCTCCTGAATGGGCATGAGAATAAGGCCTCAGAGCAGTCAAGATTTCTGGGTTTTAAGAGAAGCTTGGCATCTGGATTTCTATGGGAAACCTCCTAAGTGTTTAATATGTATACTTTAACTCAAGAGTTTTTTTCTCCTTTTTATAGCATTGGCAACAGCATCCATACTTGCGCATGTCAGGTATGCATGCTATCAATGAAAGCATTTAAAAAGTGTATCCATACACGTTTTAAAAAATGAGAAACATGTAACCCCAGGCAAGTCTGTGTAGATGTCAGCATCAACCTCTGTCCTGGGTCAAGATGGATGTGTCTCCAGCTTCTGTGAGCCCTGCAGTCTCTTCACCAGAGTGGCACCCAAGCCTGAGGTGCACACAAAAGACATCTCAAGCACATGTGCTTCAGAGAAGCCCACTTTCTCACTGACCTCTAAGGGAAATGCTCTAAGCACTTGAGCTGCTCATCCTGACAAAAGCCAGCGCTGCTCCAGGCTGGAAAGCACACCGCAAACCTGCTAAGAGCTGATCCGAAGCAGCCCAGCATGTAGACATGAGTGAGGACCAGGGGGCATGGGCTCCCTCAGCTTGCTGGTCATTAGCAAATTCATCCTGCGCTGCAGCTCAAGTTTCTGGTGATGCATTGTTCATATTTTCTCATTGCCCTTTGAGATGCTGGGAAATAGTAAAAAAAAAATCAATTGGCCCTGTGACCTTGTGCACAAACCAAAGACAGTGAGTGTGGCCGTGGCCTCGGTCCTCCCTTGCTGGTTCCTTCCTCAGCTCTGCCCTTTCACTTCCTACTGCAGTCTGTTGGGACCCCTGGGCAAGAAAGGAGGACTGGGATTGTGATAGAGCCACAAGGATCCGGCTTGCTGGTGGTTCTCCACAGAGGCCCCTTACGAGATCTAGGGTAACACAGTTTCTCACATGCATCTGACCCAAAATGGTTTTGGAGCCTACCCCCTGGCAGGATGACAGTAATGCTGGGGGTAGGGATACCTGGAGCCACTGTGTAGGGGCCACCAACACTTGTTCAGAAATTATCAGGGCCCAGAGTTCAGACTGAAGTCCAACAGTGGCGCATCCGCAGGACAAGGCCTGTGTGCTTGCCTGAAACTCCTCTTAGAAACTGACACTAAAATGAAAGAATCTAGTAACATGTGGGCTGGGTCTCCACAACTAACCTGTGGGGCAGGGAGACTTCTGGGGTCTCCCTGTAGTCTCTTCACTCTCTGCCATGATGCTGAGGCCTGAGTGGTAGACAAGAGATTTATTATTTTCAAAGAGGCCCTCCTTATAGTCCCTCTTTAGTGGGACTAAAACAATTTACTGATGGTGTAAAACTGGGCTTCAGGGGTATTAAGGGTTTCTTCCTAAGTGCTGATTTCTCATTTTCTTCCCGTGTCCTGCAACTAAAGAAGCCACATCCTGTTGAAGGGGCAAATGTGTGAATCAAAGACCCAGGCAAGAGGACAGTTCTTGAACTGGATGGCTAATCCAGGCTGCTATCACCATGCGGTGCTTCCTGAACCTCTCTCAAGGTGATCCCTGGATCAGTGACTAGCTGTGCCTCAAGGTATATACAGACGCTTTTATTTATGATTGATTTTAAAGGGATAACTTGTCCATCATATCAAAATGGTGGGGAACTTGCGGAATCTTTTAGCCTATTGCTCTGTTTCCATGGGAACATCCTCTTGGACTCTAAGGACTATACTTGAAAACCTGCAGAAAAGAAAAAATGGTCTTTCAGTATCCTGCTTTTTCTCTGTGCCATCTCATCCTAACTATGCCCTTAGAAAGGTCTGTGTTCTTGGGCAAGGGTCTGCCAGTGTAGACTGCTGCCCATGGGAGAGATCTATAACCTAAGTGTTCCTAAGTGTCTGGGCTGTGTGGACAGCAGGAATGCCTGTGCCTGTAGCTATGGGTGCTGCTTTGGAAATGAGCACTTTTCCAACTTCACAGGGCTGGGTGGTGTTTTGGGAGGATGGGGAATGAGCTCTCTGAGTCTTCACGGTGATACAACCTGGCTGTGGATTTTTAAAACATAAGGTGGCCCAAGAGCCCCAGGCCCTGGCTTGCCCAGCCCTGCCCTCTTCCGATGGCATTACCGCCTGTACATTAGTAAGCAAAGAGCTCCACAGCAGTCCCTCAGCTTCCGCACTGTAAGGCTCAGCAGTGGCCGTCGTGGCTGCCCATCTACTGAGGCAACAAATGGGGCTGAAAGAGTAGTGAGAAGGAAGTGGTCAGACAGTACTCCAGGGGCTCCTGGCATGGGGACCTGAGGGATGGGGTGGGGTTGGACATGTTCAACTATGGCCCTACTCACCAAGGACCACCCTGGGCCAGGTATTGCCACCCTGTTCTGCCCCTCAGGCTAGAGGCCGGATATATCTGATGCTGACACATGTGCTTGCCCTGCACGTTCTACAAGGTGGCAGTGTGCGAGGGTGCCAGGGAATGAGCTCTAGCTCTCCACAAAAGCCAAGTGGAACTGACACATACTTAATGCCCTCCCAAGGCAGAGAGCTATATACCAAGTCTAGTTCCATTTGCTCCAATTTGTCAGGACTTGGGTTTATAGAGTGGGTGGTTAAGATGATGACGTTCTATTACATACCAGCTACAAAAAGAACCGAAGATACTATCTGTAACTATGCAGGTCAGATAGAATCAGGGAGCAGGTGATGAGTCACACGAAGGTTGAGATGGATATCAACCCAAAAAAGCTTCAAAGCCTGTAGCTGAGGCTGTTAGAGTGGACAGGACTCAAGGCAATTTTTGTCTCCCAGTCCTGTGGGATTCAGTCAATCAGATTGTTGCACCTTCTATTATCTTCAAGGGAGAAAACCTGGGAAGGGCAAAAATTTGGCTTTGGACCTCATCTTCCTTTCTGGGTACAGGCTATAAGAGACAGAAGTTTCCAGAGGCCAACCCACCCCTGTGGGCATTTCACTACTTTCCCCGGAGCCCATGTCTTCTTTGGTGTGGCGTGATTATATCTTTCTGGGCTTGTGGGAAGTAAAACCTAATATAGTCTATGTGTTCTAACATGCATCATTTTGGTATTTGGAACTTAGGGGGCCTGGATCTTGGGCCTAAAGAGGCAAAATCTAAGGTTTTTCATTTTTATAAACTTTATCTTTTTTTTTTTTTTTTTTTTTTCCCTACAGGGTCTCACTATGCAACTCATAGTGATCCACCTGTTTCCTGCCTCCCAAGTGCTTGGATTATAGACGCGTGCCACTGCACCCGGACTCCATCGATGGCTCAGAGCAGTCAAGAGCGGGGCTGGCGCGGCAGGCGGGGCCAGTAACCAAACCCTGGCCCCTGCGCTTCCTTAAGCAAATGCTTAATCCACTGAGCTGTACCACCGGCCCTTCATTTTTATAAATTTTAGACATAGGGATATGTGACAGAGGAAATGGCTCAGCTCTTGAGAAAATGATGGCACACAAAGCAAAAATCTGCCATGTCACCTACTATGACAGGAGGTTTTAGTAAGGTGAGACATGACAACACTTTCCTAAATAACCTGAAATATCTAAGTTGAAAGGAATTATATGAAAAACATTTGATGAGAAAATACAGTTATTATTTCTCACTTAGATTCTTAAAACATTAAATTATGGTGCTTTAAAGATACCCATGACTATCCTGCTTATATTTCATTGACAAGAGCTAGATATATTATGTTGAACTATGAAAGTGCTAGAATTCAACCAACTTGACCTATAAAAAGAGTCACTTCATTTGGTTCAGGCTGCCAAAAATAGAAAACAATCACAGCACATGGTGGGAGGAAACAGTTAACTGTATTCAAACAACTGGCTTTCCCAGGTTCTCCACTTCCCTTTGCCCCCTGTGATCAGCGTGTGTGTGTGTGTGTCTGTGTGTGTGTGTGTGTGTATTTGTGCACACACAATTTCTCTTGTCAGTTTAAATTCGCCTTATTTCCAAAAATTGGAAGCTTCAAAAAATGCTTGAAAATAACTATGGGCCTTGAGGAGACACACGTGACTTTGATAGAAAGCTCAAAAGAAAGTGGCTTACAGGGTGCTTCTTAGACAGGCTATGATTTGATCTGCTTTTTCTTTGTGCTTTCTTGCAAATGCCTGCAACATTAAAATTGCCCTGGCTATAGTGTGCATTTGTAGTTTTGACTTACTTTTTTAGTATGATTAATATTTTATCATAAAAGTATTGATTTCCTTTAACTAAGAGACTTAAAGTTTGCTGCATCCTTAAGCATGATTTTATTATGTCTTGGGCCAAATGTTTTTTCCTCCCCCCTAAAAAAAGGATGCTTATTCCTTTTATATGTGTCAAAAAGAAACAAAGGAATTGATTCTCAGAGTTCTGCATTATAGATAACTTTTAAGGAACATATCTAGTATGTATACTTGGATAGATAGTTCTTAAATGTGTCTGTATATTTGTTAAACCTTTATAGACTATTAGAGATAAGCACCAAAGTGTAGTACTTATACAAAGACACGAGTAAGACAGCTCCAAGAAAAACAAATCTGGGGGAAATTAAGACAATTCTGGACAGGAACTGGAATTCATAACAATCTTAGTTTCCATGTTGTCATCTTTCCCTTATGAAGAGCAACAGAAAAGAAGAGGAATCTGGTTGGTGTTGGGATGGGACTGCCCAAAATGCTACAGTCTTTTCTCTACCTAAAGTAGGGCATCAGATGCCAGTGGCAGACGTGGAAGTGCTCAGTTTTACAGAATCCATCCAGGAAGCTGGCGGAGGGCAATAACTGGCAGAATGATCCGAGCGCTCTGAAATGTTTAAATATTGAACATCCTTTCTTCTTCCTCCCCATTTATTATTAACCTGGATTCACATCACTATGTACACGGCCTTCATTTCTTCCTAAGAATCAGAGACACAGTGGCCAATGCTCACGGGCAGCCGAGGTCGGGGGTGAAGCAGGGATCTGGGTTTCTTTCATACCCTCACTGGAAATCCTTTACGGTCAGACCCATGTTCTTAAGAGTCATGAATTCCTGGAAATGGCTCAGCCTTTCGATGACCCCTGGCGCCCAATTGCAGATGACTAGTGCCCCAAATATTGACAGACCGGACTTTCTTCCCCTTCCCAACAAGGGAGCAGTGTAAAAGAACAGTCACGTAAAAGATGCTGTCACCAACAGAGGTGGTGGAAATGTCATTAGGACATTAGGCTCTTCACTGTTTGGGAACGTGGTGGTTCTCCAGCAAGGCCCAGGTAAAAAAAAACAGTGCTCACAGTGCCACATGAGGGTGAGAAGGGATCTGGTGTTTTTTTAGATCCCCAGCCACCAGATGGCCTCTGCTCCATTACTAGACAGTGGAAGCGGCTGGTAGTGGCACTATTCTGACATGTGAAACACTTTAGATGTCAGCGACCCAGGCCAGCAGCCAACGAAAATCGGAGCCTTGCCTGCATGATTTCTCCTGAAGAGGAACACGTGGGATCAGAAAATCGTAGCTAAGATCTTTCCAGAAGACAAAGCAGCACCTTTTCTTGGGGACAGTGAGAGTGGAAGTGCCCCTCCTTCTGGCCCCTGCAGATACCTGCTGACCTCCTGCCAGCAGGGCAGACTGGTAACCAGTGCTCATTTTTCCTGGGCTTTTATCTGTTCAAGTGAAATTGTCCCAAATGACCAGCCGAAGGTTTCCACTTTCCTTTAAAAGGCAGCACTACATTTGAGATCGATGTTTTCCCCTGAAACACAGGCTAAATTTATCTTTCCTTGCATCCTGCTCTCTGGTCTGTGCGCTGAGCCCTGGCCTGCTGAGTTAGGCATCTGCAGGCCAGTGCTGCTCCCAGCTGGAGGACTCAGCACCCAGCCCTGTCCTTTGCCTTTGTTCTCATGCACACCAAACAAGCCCTCTGGCTTTCTGTGTCTCATTCTGTGATCGCTCTGTGTCTCATCCTCTGAAGTCTGGCAATTAAGCCATGGCTTCTCACATTCTTTTCTTCTCACATTCCTGACTCTCAGAATCTACTCTAAAAATCTACTAGGTGGACTTGCTTTGAAGGCTCTGGAGAACCCCTTCCCTGGCCAAGTTCACTCCCAAGTAGCCGGGTGTGCATGACCTGATTGCCTTTTGCAGCAGTTGGGATCACGCAGGCTACAGTGGGCTTCAGACTGAACTAAATCAGAGAACTTCTCTCTCCCAGTCTTGCTTGGCAAGTTTCCGCGTGAGTGAAATTTTACCGATTGATTTAATGCCTGATGCCAGAGGATCCAGTATTTCTGAAATCTCTGTTTGTCCATGTGGTTGCAAGAGAACATGCCTGAAACAGACACTTTGAGCTATGGTTTCTATTTTGCTATTAACCTGTAGACTCTTTTTTCTTTCTGGCAGGAATAATGGAATGAAAATGTGGCGTGATGGAAAGCCTGCCTGTGCCTGTGGCGGTGGGAGCATGCACGCGACGAGGAGCCTTTGCCTTGGAGCAGCCGGCTAGGCAGCACTGTCGCAGAGCCAGGTGAGTGGGATCACAGCGCCCCAGTGGGGCAGGTGAGCACCCCTGCTTTGCTTCTGGGAAGCTTTAAATATGGGTGTTCTCTGTGACCCTAAGGAATGGTTTCTAGAGGAGTAATTGAAAACATGAACTAGGGTTTCTGTGTAGGGATGACCATTCCAGGGTGAGGATAATGCAGCAAAGACGACTTACACAGTAAATTCTGGCCAACCCAGACAGCTAGGGGTTGAGCTGTGTCCCCTCCCCAGATTCTTATGCTGAAGCTCTTGCCCTAGTCTCTCAGACTGTGGGTTGAGCTATAAACAATGTCCTTGTGCAGATGGAATCCTTTAGGATGAGGCCGTCAGGGTGGGACCAAATCCCACACACCTGAGTCCTGTAAAAAGTGGAGATGTGGACACAGAGACCTGTGCAAGGAGAACAACACAAGGATGGAGGCAGAGCATGCTCCACAGGCTGTGGCAACTGCCAGAGCTGGCAGGTAGGCCTGTCTCACAGCTCCCAGAAGAAACCAGCCCTGCCCACGCCTCTACCCCAGGCTAGTGGTCTTCAGAAATGTGGGACTATATATGTCTGTTGCTGACGCCACCAATCGATGGTATTTTCTCACAGCTGCCGTGGAATATGGATACTCTGACAAAGGACTATTGTGCAGCCAGGAAAAATGAAGTTTAAAAAAAGGCAGTTATAACACAGGAAAATGCTTCTGATATAACTAGAAACAAGAGCTCGAGTCCCAGTTTTTCTTCTTGGGTTGCACAGATGTGCACAACAGCATGCCTGAGAAATGCCAAGTATGCTACTGTCTGGGGGCAGTGAAAGCCTGGGACCACCAAAATGCAGGGCCAAAGAGACATAAATGAACACATTGTGGAATACTATACAACCATGAAAAGGAATGCACACAATCTGTAGGCAGTTGCAGATTTCTAATTTACAGTGGCATCTGAAAAAAAGCAAACTCTGGAGTGGGTACAGAATTATGAATTCTGTTCAGGTTTGTAAAAAAGGAAGCTCAAACCATAAGATAATTATAGATTAAAATTTTTTTGTTTTTTGTACAGGGTCTCACTAGGCAGCTCAGATTCATAGTGATCCTCCTATTTTTAGCCTCTGCAGCATGGGATCACAGGCATGCACCACCACGCCTGGACTTGGCTGCTGGCTCAGTGTGCTGGGCGCAGGGTCGGCACAGCATGCAGAAACAGTGATTAAACCCTTAGATATACATATATTTTTAAACGTATTTAGGACAGGGTGTACAAGGTCTCACTAGGAAGTTTGGACTTGTAGTGATTCTCCTGTTTTCAGCTTCCCAAGTGCTGGGATTACAGGCGTGCACTGCCATACCCCGTCTCAACTGCCGTCACAGCCAGCATAGCATGAACGCCTAGATTTTTAACTTCTTATCCTAAATCCCTATGGTCAGATGTGTTCAGGGTGGGTTTTGCCACAACCCTCCCCCCCCCCAAAAAAAAAAACATAAGCAAAATTAAGATAAAAAAATTGATTTTTAGAGCTCTTCAGATTTTATTATTATTACTATTATTTTTATTATTAGTCTTTTTGAGACAGAGTCTTGCTATGCAGTTCAGGCTGTCCTTGAGCTCACTTTATATCCCAGGCAGGTCTCTAATCCCCATGATAGCACTGTCTCAGCCTCCTGAGTTCTGGGATTACAAGTGTATGCCACCATGCCAGTAAAACTGTTTTTTTTTCTGTGTGCTGGGGATCAAACTCAGGACTTTGTACTTGCCAGGCAGGTGCCTAAGCTGCTAAGTTATCTCCCCGGCTCTTCAGATTTTAGTACTGCAGGACTGTGGCTCAGGTCACTGGTTACAGGCACATTGGTTACAGGTACACGTA
>PVKN010003342.1:0-37736 GCA_004027915.1 Capromys pilorides | reverse complement strand
ATGCGAAAGAACTAGAATAGCCAAAACAATGTTGAAAAAGAAAACTAAAGTTGTAGGACTTACATTACCTGTCTTTAAGATAGAGTGCAAAGTCATAATAATCAAGAGACTGTAGATAGACATCTAAGCCAATAGAAGAAAATAAAAGGTCCATAATTAGGTCTGCATATAAATGAACAGTTGACTTTTCATAATTATGCCAAGATAATTCATCCGGGAAAGCAGAGTGGTTTTTATTGTAGGGTATTTTCCTCATAAATGTGCTGAAGCACCTGGTTATCAGTGAGGGAGAAATGAGCCTTGACTTTCATGTCATGCAAATACTAGCTCAAAATAGACTGAAAACCTAAGGATAGAAGCAAAGGGTATAAAATGACTAGAAGAAAATATAGGCAAGACAATTCATGAACTTAGAATCAGCAAAGATTTCTTAGCACAAAAAAAATATCACAAAATAAGTGATAAAGGGGCCAGGGAGATAGCTCAGGGACACAAGTGCTTACCTGGCAAGTGCAAGGTCCTGCGTTCGATCCCAGGTTCTTGTTTTTTTTTTCAGTACCAGGGAATGAATTCAGGACCCCACACTTTCCAGGCAAGCACTTACTCTACTGAGCTATCTCCCCAGCCCCAGGAGGCATCATTAGAAATGTAAAGACTAAGAAAATATTATCAATAGTTATATCTACAGAAGGATTTTTACCCAGACTACATAAAGAATCCCTAAAACTCAATAATAAGAAATCCCAATTAAAGTGGGTTAAAGACTTGAAAAGATATATCACAAAAAGATATTTGAATAATCAGTGATCAAATGAAAAGACACTCAGTATCATTAGAGGGTACAGATTAATACTACAGGGAAGTGCTGATGTATACTCACTGGTGTGACTGAAAGGCTAGAGAGAGATTTCATATAAGTGTACATCTTAAACATATATACTATGCAGTCAGGCAGTCTGACTGCTAGATATTTACGCAAGAAAATGAAAACCTGTACACATGCAAATGCATGTATATGAATTTTTTAGCAGTTTTGTTCATAGTTCCCCAAATCCAAATGTCTTATGACTGCTGAAAATATAGTACCCACGAAATCAAATGCCGCACAGCAGTAAGAAGAACCATCAGATAGACCCAACTAAATGGATGAATTGGAAATGTATTATGATAAGTGAAGGAATCTACTCGTATGATATTCTAAAACAGGCCAAATTATATGGATAGAACTCAGGTGAGTGGTTACCAGAACTAGAAAGTTTCACAAAAGAAATTTGGTTGGTGACAGAACTGTTCTTATCTTCATTTTGATGAATATACACATTTTTCAAAGCTCACTGGACTAGTCACCAAAGGTGGTGAATTTTCTCATATGTATGTCATCCATCAACAAAGCTGATCTTAAACTATAGAAGGACTGACAACACTAAGTATTGTCAAAGAGGTAGGACAGTTTTTCTGGAACTTCCATCACTGTTCATGAGAGTAGAAAATGGCACAGCCAGTTTGGAAGACAGCTGACAGGATTTTTAAAATTAATTCATGTATTTATTTGATACAGGGTCTCGTTATGCAGTTCAGACACAGTGATCCTCCTGTCTCAGCCTCCCTAATGCTGGAATTATGGGAGTGAACCACCACGCCTGGTTTCAGGCCAACCTGTTGCACCCTGAATGCCAAGACCAGCATGGCATGCAGTACCAGAGATCAAACTCCTTGAGCTTGCCAGGCAGGCACTTAGCCCACTGAGCTGTCTGCCCAGCCCAGCTGGCAGTTTTATATGAAATTAAATATAGCCCTATCATGATAGCTACCCAGCAATCCCACTCCTAGGTATTTACCCAAGAGTGGTGGAAATACAAGTCTTCGAAGTCCTGTTCATGAGTGTTAATGGTGGCTTTGTTCATAGTAAACAACAACAAGAAATGACCTAAATGGCAAGTGTTAGATGAACAGTGTTACATACCTTATTTCTTTTGTTGGTGCATATTATACAAAATAATGGGTGTGTGCATGCAACATAGTTTGACCATGTCCACTCTTATTACCTTCCTTGCCCTATTCTCTCCCTTTCCGTCCTCCTCCCTAACAACAGTCTTTCTACCTTTCTATTTTACTAAGTCAGTATTCTACTGTACACTAAGCAAAAAGAAGCCAGGTACAATAATCTATCATGTATGTTTTAATTTATGTGAAATTGCAAAGGAACAAAAGCTAGCCCAAAGAAATTAGTCTAGGTGAAACCACATCAGTGATTGCCTGGCTTAAGGGGAGAAGACAGGGCCTGACCGCTTCAGTGTAGCCTTTGGTTGAAACAAACATTCTGTCACTTGATTGTGGTAGTAGATACATGAGTGCAGACATTAGTCAGAATCTATTAGCCTGTACTTTTAGAATATGTACATTCTACTGAATATAAATTATGCTTTAGTTTTTGAAAAGAGGCCTAAAAATTAATTTTAGAAAAGATTCAAATATTGAGTAGTTTTTGGAACGCTCTGCTGATTTCTCATGAGTCACGAATATGGGCAAATGGCAGCTCCAGAGACAGGACAGCACTAGCTTTCTGCCAGCCTCCGAGACAGGTTAGTCCTAGAGTCTCTAGGCTCGTCTTGGTTAGCTTTCTCTCTTGGGGAGGAGGGAACCTGACAAGGTTAATGCTTCTACTTTGCTAGTTTCCATGAAACTTGCACACACATTGTTTTCACTGACAATATTGCATTGTTCCTTAGCTGTGGATTTTTGAAGAGAAATATAGTAAAAATACTCTGTCTTTTATTGATCTAAAGGCCTGTTTATAGGCTTCCTGTTTATCTCAAGCTCTGCCCGAAGTTTCTTCGTACTGTGTTTCTCCCATAGCTCACGACTCTCATTCTCTGGAGTCATGCTGAGGACTCCTGCACACTGTGTTCAGTCCTGCCCTTACAAGTCAATGTGCGCATATCCCTGAGGCAAGCAGCTAGGCGCTCTTACAGGTTTGGACCTTCAGCTATGTTTATGCATATATTGTTCATGTTCCCTAATAGAATTCTGTTGATTCATTCAGCAGATGTTTTCTGCACACCTACTGTGTGCCAGACTTTGTATTGGGTATAGAGTTATAGAGATGATTAAGACATGCTCCTTATTCTCAGCAAGCTCACAGACTGGTTAGTAGATTAATTAGTAATTAATGAGAAGCTGGTCTGCTAGTCTTGCCCCAACTTCTCCAGCCTGGTCCATCTCCTGTGCCACAAGTGAAGACATTCTAGAATAGGAACTACTCCTTCATTTAAAACCCCTTAGTGGTTCCTCGAATTTCTCTGGTTGAAATTGAAGCTCCATAGCATGGTTCCATATAATCCAGTCTCTGCCCACCTCTCTGGTCTCATCTCTTGTCACTCTTATCCCTTCCTTTGCTGCGCTTCATTTATACCAGCAGCTTTGCTTCCATTCACAGGAGCCCCAGACATTTCTGCTTCAGAGTGTCCCAAGTAGGCAGATACAGAGCGTTATGGTTTGTGACTACTTGTCCTCTTGCAGAGCCTCATGCATCATGGAGTGGAGACTTCTAGAGTTTGAGATTAATTCATGATCTGCTGGGATTATGGGTGACCCAAGGCTGGGATTCTGGGTCTGAGTTCTGCTGGGATTATGGGTGTGTTACCCCCAGTCTGAGGTAGAGAGCCTGGATGTAATATAAGAGACAGAGAAGATAGACTCTCTCTGTTGCCTTTGTTGGCCTGTTGCCCTTGTTGTTCCACTGCCATGAACTACTGCTCTCTACCATGTGCCTCTCTGCCTTGGAGCCAGCTAACTATGGACTGAAGCTTCCAGTAACTGTGAGCTAAATAAACCTTTCCTTCCTTCATTTTGGGTGTCAGATGTTTGTCCCAGGAACGAGTGAAGAGTAACTGAGACACAGCCATTTCAAAAATGAAAATTATGCCTACTTTATTTATTCAGCAAAAGTGTTTTGAGCATGTGCTCAGTGTGTTGGGCCATAGGGACAAGCAGACATGTAAGAAACAGTCATTGTTCCTGGAAGAGGGCAGATGAGCACAGTTGGAAGGCGGGAGTGGAAGCCGAGATGTGAACACAGCACACCATGTCCCTCGGCAACAAGTGATTATTTCCTATGGAACTGGGTGTGTGGTTAGGTCAAAGGTGAGACCAAAGAGGTAGACAAGAGAGACCACATTGGGTATATCAGAAAATCAGGTTTCGACGTCATAGTTTGAGCAGTGGGGAATCACCTGAGATAATGCAGCTAGGGAATGATGTGATAAGGCCTGTGCACTGCTGAGGAGTCCCAGACTAGCCATAGGGTTTATGCATTCCACCACTTATTGTTTCTTTGGCTCCTAGAATCTGAACAAAGTTTCCTTCCACTCAATTCTACTGACGCTAGTCTTGGAGTCAGGGGACACTTTGTGCAAGGGAGTCTAATGAGTATTACCTCTGATTAGTGTCCAGTCATTCATCCTTTGTACTTGAAGGGAATTGTCTGTCCACCTCTTTCTGAGTGGAGCTGCTCTCCGCGAGTGTCCGTGGCATGCCTTGCACATCCCATGCAGGAGGGGAAGGAGCATCACAACCCAGTGAGCCTTGCTCTGTGTATGCACATATGATTTGTCAACAATCACAGAGTTTATGGGGCTTCATTAAAGATGGTGGGGCAGGAGCACCGTGGGACATCAGAAGAGACCTCAGCAGTAAACCACAACTCCAAGCTCTGGAATGCAGTAAATGTTTAAGAGACTTCCTTCCTTTCATTACTGAATTTTACTTTACTTTTATACCAGTAAAGAGTTGTGTTTTATTGGTTGAAATTTCTTGATTCCGTTTTCCCCAGGTCTGTTTAAAAGCTACATTTTATCTTTGAGGATGTTTGGCTCGTGGAAGAGGAAGTGCTGCCAGCGAATTCAATTAACTGGCAGAGCTCACAGATATTGTACGCGGATTTCTTTTTTTCTTCTTTTTCACAATTGCTACATAAACACAGCTGGGTTTAATATTTGTAGTAACAAAGATTTAACTTGAATCATTTTACTCCGGGTAATTAATGCTTGGAATCTCGGCTCCTTTGCGTTCGTTTGTAATCCTCTGCATTTCTTTACTCTAGCTATCTAGATAATGAAGTGTGCTCCTCTAGGTCTTTGCCCTGCCTTAAAACTGCTTAATATTTGGCCGTTCCCACTAGAGAGCAGATGCTTTTCTTTGCAAGAATTGAATTTCTGTCAGCTCTTTTATGCATCATGTGTTTGGAACTGTAAGTGGATCAAGTTGTTCATCACAGCAGGGACACTGTGAAACACATCTATTATACACACTTCCCACCACCCCCTTCCTGGTTTTGCTTTTTTTTTTTTTTCCCCTCCCCTGAGGAGGTGGAGATGCCCAGATCCCCTTGGGAGAGATCTCACTCTGTGTGGATGTATCCATGTGATCCACCATGAATCCGGCCTGGCTGCTTTCCTAAATGTGGAAATCTATATCCATTCAGGCCAAGATTGTTGCTGAGACAAATCCCACTTTTATCTTTGTAAACACCAAGCACTTCATTAACTCCCAAATACACACTGAGTTTGGGTCACTAAATAAATCCACTAGCTCAGCATAATGAGTGACACTTCAGTAATTGATGCCCTAGAAAATGTTAATTGTGAACTCATTATTCTTTTTTATGCTAAAATTAGGGCTTAGGTAGATTGAGCTTTGGAATCCGGCTCGCACAGAACAATAGTCACCATCTATTAGGCTCCTACTGTGTGCCAAGAATTGTGCTACAGGCTTTGCAAATCTTGACATTTAATCTACATAACAATCCTGCCAAAAAGGAAGGGAAGGTACTTTATGCACTTGTTAAGGATAAAGAGGCTAAGTAACCTGCCTAAAGGTATCTAGATAGAAATAGCAGGTGAGGCAGAGTTTGAACTCAGGTCTGTCTGAACTCAGAGTCAGTATACTGTGGGGTGCTGTACCTTCATCCTGTAGGCTCACAAGACACATATTAATTGATTGTTCGTTCAAGACATTGATATATCACACTTACATTGCATATCATTTTAGTTATCCTAGTGCGTAGCAACTCTCAAGGCCAATGATATTTATAAATCTCTTTGTATCTATCTGAAGCTTAGTTTGCTTTTCCTTCTGAGCCCAGTGCAGTGCAGTCCAACTTCCCAGGGCTGGGGAGATAGCTCAGAGGAATAAGTGCTGGCCTGGCAAGCACAGGGTCCTGAATTCAATCTCCAGTAGCACCACAAAAAAAAAAAAAGAAGAATCCAACTTGCC
This sequence comes from Capromys pilorides, assembly GCA_004027915.1. Classification (NCBI taxonomy): domain Eukaryota; kingdom Metazoa; phylum Chordata; class Mammalia; order Rodentia; family Capromyidae; genus Capromys; species Capromys pilorides. Next base: position 31,463 of record PVKN010003342.1, on the reverse strand, counting down.
AAGCCATGCTCCCACTTTCTTGCAGTTTTATTTTGTGAATTTCAGTTCCTAGAGTCTGCTCTGAATTGACTAAAATTTCCAAATCTGTGGTTTAATTTGTCTGCACAGCTTTGAAAAATAAGCATCTCTGGGGCCAGGGAAATAGCTCAGGGGCAAAAGTGCCTGCCTGGCAAGTGCAAGGTCTTGAGTTCAATCCTCAGTTCCACCAAAAAAACAGAAAGAAAGACAAGCATCTCAATGATATTCCTACTGTGATATGTGATGCGCTCATCTTTTGAGCCTTAGATTGTGATTCTGAAAACAGAGGTACATCTTGATGCATTTTTAGTAGCTGTCATTCAGTTAGCAGGCGTCAGTGTGTGATGTTCACATGTCTGATTGAGAAAACTGCTGATCTCTAGAATTAATTGTAGTCAAGTGGAAAGGTGGCTTTTGCTCATGAGGAAAGTCATTGGTCTCTTGATAAACATTTTTAGTTATGATTACCATTAGACGTCTTCTAACTGCTTTTCACTACAACCAGGCAGTAGTGCACTATTGATAATAGTGCCTCTATTAGTACTAGAGCCCTTCATTTATTTTTGACTTGTAGTACATTTTATTGTTGAAAGATGCTGGTAGTTTAAAAAAAAAAAAATGGTACAAGCTATGTGGTTTTAAAAAGCACATATAACTTTGGTTTTACAAGTGCGTATTTTTTTCAAAGGTAACTTACATTTTTATTTTGTGTGTTCTGTTTGCAAGAGAATGCTTCTTGGTTTATTCATGTTGACAACTGAAAAGCCTTAGACCTAATTAAAAGAATTTCCACAAGCACCTTTACTGAACCATTTCATTACGCGGCACTGCACAGATTGCATTGTGAAACATGGTGATAGTTTAAATCTGACCTTTAATCCTGAACTGCCAGAAGTATGGGGAGGAAACCCTTCTTTGAAAATACTCCCCGGGTGCGTACATATATATGCATACATGGATGCACATATTTGGTTAGAAATAATCTTTTTATTGAATGACTACCTAATAATATAAATACACATTTACTTTGAGCTCAGATCTGCTAGACTCTTGTAGTCTGGGTAAGATTTTCTGGCTACATTAAGTGCGTGTGTATGTGTGGTGTGAAAGCTAAATTGTTTTATAGGAAAAACAAAAGATAATTTACTTGCTCCGAGAGGGAGAAAACTATTGTGAAGAAGGTGAATTTTACAAAGAAAAATGCAAAAGCCGTTGCTATTCTGCACTTGTTTGAGATGCGGAGCTGCTCAGATGAAGTGTGTGGGAAGAGGCTGGAGTGCACGCATGCATGTGGACTCCTCCTGAGCTTTCTTTGGCAGATAGTGAAAATGGGCCTTTTCTGCTTTGTTTCAAAATTGTACTTTTTTACACCAAGAACATCATTCTACGGATTTGAGAATTTGCTCATAGGATTCTTAGTAGAGCCATTATAGCACATAGCAAAGTAGCCGTTCACATAATGAAAATTGATTCTTTTGTCTGACAAAAGCTGCTTAGAGTGTAATGTGAACCACTAACTTTCTAACTTATGTGTGGCCAGCCGGTGAGTTGTCAGAAGAGAAGGAGGGAGCAGAGACCAGGGCCCTGAGGGTCATTGCCAGCCCCAGCTTGGAGCAACACATAACTAGCACAGCCCCACTCCCCCATGGAGAACCTGGATCTTTAAGGGAAAATGGGATGCAGCAGACGCAATTAAAGCTAACCGAGGTCAAGGTCCAACCATGTTCTCAAGAAAGAAATAGAAAAGCAAGGAATGAGAGGAAACAATAATGGAGATATACTGTGGGGGGAAAATAAGCTAGTATCATGGACAAGTAATCTGCTGGTCTAAGAGACCCTGGCAGCAGTGAGAATTCATGGACTGGCACAACTTGGGAGTGAGGGAGACTTGAACTGGACTATAGCCGGCTTCTGTGCCTTGCAGCGCTGGGTGACGTAGGCTGAGTCTTACTTTCTTCATCTGTGTAATAGGGCTGCCTGTACCCATCCCGCTTCTTCTGCAATGTTAATACAGTGCTGTGTATGGAAACATCTGGCATTCGATAACTAGTAGGGTGCTGAATTCCTGGTTCTCCCAGAAACTATTATGTGGAAAGAGTACAATGCAGTTGCCGCCACACATCCGAAGTTGCTGCTTTAGATTCTAGGAGAGAACTAGTGAAGGCGTAGGCGTGTGCACCTTGCCACTTTCCATTGCTAAGATGAAGAGGGCGGAGGAAGCCCTGAGGATTCAGAACAAGTCAGCAGCACCTTCTGCCCTGTCCAGACCCAGACATGCCCAGGGGCTTTTGGAACAGAGCCTTGGTCCAGTTTATTCCAAGAAGGAAGAATCAGTCAACTTGCCTTAGCCCTCAAGGGGAAAAGAAGAAGTGGCTCTGTTGCCCCTCTGCAGCTGCTGCTGGGTGTCTCAATTGTCAAACAAACAAAATATTTCACTCAAACTTTGACATACAGCAGTTAGAGCAATTCCCACAGGAGAGGAGCAGGGGCCCTTGCACAGGCTAGTTTGAGCTAGACTCAGAAGAACAGTGTGTCCAGGTGAGGAGCTTTGCCCACACTGAGGATCAGAGTGGCCCTGCCTTCTAGAGCTGTTTAGTATATTAGAAGAGACAGATGTGTGTTGGTTGTTGCAGAGTGCATCATTACAGTGTCACGTGGCTGTGAAGGAAAGGAATGGTAAGCATATACAGCAGGGACAGCTTGGTCAAGCCTGGGGGATTCAGAATGAAGAAGCAATATTCCAGCAGAGACGTGAAGGTGAGTGGCAGTTGACCTAGGGCCCTGTGTTGTTCAGAGTGGTAGCCACTATCTACATGTGATTACTTATTTTAAAATTGGTTAAAATAAAATAAAGCTTTTACCTTCTCAAGTCACACTAGCCAGATTTTAGGTGCTCAGAAGCAGCTGTGTTATACAAAATTGAACAGAAGATAGATTATTTCCATTACTGCAGAAGATTCTATTGGGCATTTCTGAATTCTGGGCAAGGGAATAACCATGGGTGAAGGACTCCAGACAGGAAAGAATAGCCTGTCCAGAGATCCTAGGGTTAGGAGGAGGCCAGTGAGACTGGAAGCCTGAGGTTGCTGCTGAAGTCAAGGAGGGGATGGGGAGCCTCTCACCTAAAAGAGGCTATGGCCAAACCATGTGCATCCTTGCAGGTCAGGCCAGCTTTAGTCTATGTCTAAGAGCGATGTGGAGAGATGCAGGAAGATATACGGTGGCAGCACTGATGGAAAGAGGTAGATATGAATGTCTTAAATGTGATACTTAATAATATGCTGTCCTTAATGCCCTCACTCTGCAGTCCCTCCAAGCTGCAGACGAGTGATGAAGAGGTGGACCTATATTTTGTGAGCACTGCTATGTATTTTGCAAGGGTTGTCTTCCTTTTCAGGGGAGAAAGATTATAAACTGCTGGGACCAAATAGCAGGATGGTGGTAGATACAATGTGAATGCCCCTTTGGAAGTAGTGATAGGCTCTTCTGTGGCTGATTTGTGGGAACTCAACCCTGAAGTCCTTAGGAGGTAGGTCCTTGTTCATCTGGGGGCTCTGTTCCCAGCGTATCTCGCCATCGACATAGGTAGATTGAGTGTAAACAACGCAGCAGGCTTATGGGCCTTGGAGAAGAGATGTTGGTGCTGATGAGAAGCATCACAGAAAGTTAGATACTTTCTTTTTAAATAGAGGAGTTTGTCAGAGAAAAACATAAAGAATATCCCAGGCTTAGGAAAAGGTTTTGAGGCCTCTGAACTCAAGTAGAAGACAATGTTTAAACTAGAACTGGAGCCAAATCCATATAAGCTTTTAGAATTTGGACTTTAGTGCATATGTCAGCAGTAGAAAGCCTCTGAAATTTTCAGAAGAAGGGAGTGACATGATTCAGCCTCATGTTTTCAGAAGACAATTCACTGTGTAAGATAGATAAGACCAGGAAGAAAACAGAGGAAGAGAAAACAGCTCAAATACTAGTAAAATAGTTCAGGTTGGGATTGGGGAGATAGCTCAGTAGAATAAGCACTTGCCTGGCAAGTGCAAGGGCCTGAGTTCAATCCCTGGTACTGCAAATAAAATAGTTCAGGTAAAATACAAAATCTGAACTAATAACCAGAACAAAAAGCTGGACACTCTTATAGCCATTATCCATTATATTTCAATCTTCACAGCATATGTAAATTACAGATACCTCATTTTATAACAAAGGAACTGAAACTCAGAACTTTCAGAAAGTAGTGAGGCTCCAGGTTTCCCATATTTAAAGCCAGCCTGTGACTCCAACTCTGGGGTGGGAGGAACACATGAAGCCAATAGGCCTGTGAGGTGACTGGGGAAGTAGGTGGAGCTTGCACGGTTGGAGAGGAAAGGATAGCACTGCGTTCGTTCTTACGCCTGCTGAATTTGTGGAGTTGAATGAGATTGGTCTACTTGCTCCCTTTGACTCACTTAGAATCCAGAAATCCCATTTCTTGTACGTGTGGGTGTACCCTAGCAGTGGCATGCAGAAGGGGAATGGGTGAGTACCAGCTTGTCCCCAGTGCTGGGCTCAGTTCCTCCTGACAATTAATCACCAGAAGCTGAGATCCTAGACTTTGCTGCAAGCAAAGGCAAGGGCACTGGGAAGGCCTTTGATGATGTCGAAATGGTCACTCATTTCTTCTTTCATTCAGCAGAAAGTGCTGAATGTCCACACCCGGCTGAGCACGTGCTAGGAACTCACAAGCTAGCAGCAAAGGTGGTAGACTCTGCAGCTCACAGTAAAACCACCTACAGAGTACAAGGGGCCTTTGCCTCGCAGAGGCACAGATGGGAGACATCTGGATTCCCTGTTTTGCTCACCTCAAGGCAAGGGGTAATTTGACTATTAAAGAAAAATACCTTGTTTTAATTCTTTACTATAAAAGTAACATATGCCTTTTTATAAAGGATAATCAAAACAATCAAGTGTATAAAATAAAAAGTGAAAGCATCCTTGCATGGTTAAAATTTGATACATGGAGTTTTAGAATTTTACTACGTACATATATATTTATATATGATTTTTAAATGATTCATGCTGTACATATTACTGTACAAACTGCATCTTCTCCCCATTTGACGGTATTTGACATCAGTTCCCCGAGTTCTGTCACTAGCAGCTTTGCAGCATTTTATTGTGAGGTTGTGGTATAATTTATTAATGAGCCCCCATTGGTAGACCCTTGGATAGACTTTCATAAGGTGGGTGGATGTTCGCAGAAGACAGAAAGGAACAAGAGACAAATGTGTCTAAGTTGTTGCATAACAGTAGTGGCCAGGTGTAACTCTACAAGGTGCAGATGGGAATGAGATTAACCCAGGAGAGCCTGCATAGACTCTTGAGAGGGCGACTGTTTTTGGAAGGTGACTGGTGAAGAATAGAGACAATAAAGATTTGATGGAGGACTGAATTTATCAGATTTAGATTTTTCTAAGAGACTAGGACAGCTATAGATAGATGATATTAGGAAAAACTGAAAGCAGAGCCCTTGCTAGAGAACTACACAGCCAGTCTGTGCCAGAGGGTAGATGGAGCTGCGCCTTACAGGGCCCCAGGCCTGGGCACTGAGATGCCAGGGCAAAGGGGAGGCATTAGGCGTCTGACCCAGGAGCCTGGCTGGGTGGTATGCAGTGCCCAAGATGGAATGCAGAAGAGAGGAAGGGAGCTGTAGAGAGGAGCTGAGGAACTCGATTTTGCACTCTTTCATTTCTTCTCTTCCTCCTTTGACTCCTGATGAAAGGATGAAACTCTCCTCACCGACACTTCCAACACCCCCCAGTTGCCCCTGACGAACCCCAATTGTAGTGATTTGACCGGCACCCCAGGAGTACTCAGGGCAAGTTCAGCTTTAGATGTATGACGGTGGGTTATTTAAGCCTTACATTTTCTTCCCGGGCTTTTATTGAAAGGACAGAACGTTATCACCAGCTATTAGATACACGTAGACTTGCCGTTTCAAAGTTTGAAGTGCCGACAGGTCAAGACAAAAGCTTCTCCATGTTGAGAGATGAGGGAGGTCTTCAGAAGTCTTGGCTTAGGTGGTCACAGGGGCATCAGGAGCCCAGGGCCACTTGGCTGGCTTGAGACCAGCGGGGACAGGCTAGAAGGAATGCTCTCATATTTGCTCAGTTACAATAGCGACTCCTTCTTTGTGTAAAATGGTAATGAGGCCATTAGGAGAGGCTCACCTGAAGTGCAGCTTGTGAATCCAAGGTAATTAAACACCTCCTGAATGAAAGAGAAAGGCCAGGGAAGGTTAAGTGAGGAATAATCTGCCGCACAGGTGGCCCAAGGCCTTTGAGGAGCCAGAAGAAGAGCGACAGTGGCCTACACCGTTTCAAAGAGTGGAAATGTCACCCTAGTCCCTGCGAGGGGCACGATTTTCATTATTTGAGGGGGTAAGGAATGAGTAATATTTTTAATACTTTAATAAAATATGTTTCTTAAGGTCCGCAGCAGAGTCTGCCCCTTAGGGGCTCTCACCACAGTGGCAGTAGGCACAGGGGTCCCATGAAAAGGAGGTCACAGCAAACCAATCGTGTAGCCAGGTGGTGAAACAGACCACAAGCTGCTCTCAGAGGAACAGCTTTCCCAGGCTCACCTTTGTGCAGAAACCCCGTGGCCCCCCTTGGTGCCCGCGTGCGTTGCTCCTGACCTCCACTCGGCTGACAGTTCCGGGACATGGCATGCCTAGCTGGCAGCAGTGGTGGAGTTTCCAGACTTGGGTAACTTTTCTTAGTACTTACTGTGAGCGGAGCATTGTACTGGGTGGCTTCACGTGGCCTTTCAGCTTGTCTTCACTGCATAGAGGCCAATAATGAAGGATTTTTGCTGCTCAGGTTCTTGCCTCAGTCTGTGCTGTCAAGACAGAATACAGAAGCATGCATGGGAGTCCTTGTGGCAGCAGTGTTTGTCACCTGGTGGGCAGAGAACTAAGACTTGGTGCACCTGTGCCGCGGTGTACCAAGTCATGAAAAGGAACAAAATATTAAGGCATGCTGTAACACGGGTGCACATTTTTCGTAATGATTATTATACTAAGTAAAAGAATCCAGTCAGAAAGACTACTTGTTTTATGATTCCATGTATATTAAATGCCCACTAATGGCAGGTCTGTAGAGACAGAATAGATTCCTAGTTGTAAGGGATGAGGTAGGGAGAGAATTGGGAAGAAATGACAGGTGACAGCTAATAAATATGAATTCTTTGAGGGATAATGAAGAGGATCTGGAGTTAGATGGTAGTGATGGTTTTCTGCTCTTACAATGGTATTAAAAGCCATTGAACTATAATACTTTTAAGTTAATTCTATGATATGTTGAATATATAAAGTTAGTTTTAAGTTTCCTTATAGAAGAAACTCAGCAGCAAGAAATAACTTGTGCTGGGTGTGGTGGCACACACCTACAATTGCAGTGCAGGGAAGGCTGAGGCAGGACATCCACCTCAAGCTCAAGGTCAGCCTAGACTACATAGTGAGACACTGTCCCCCACCCCCCAAAGAAAGAACCACCATGGATTATTTCTTATTTAAGTATACATACCAGAAAAGTGATTCTCGATATTTATAGGGTCACAGATGCTGTTAGTGCTCTCAAGAAAGCTATTAATCTATGCCCAGAAAACTGACCATCACTCATGCATATTGCATATTGGAAGGTAGTTCATGAATCACCCAAAACTAATTTTCTCCTTTTTTTTTTTTTTTTTTGGTGAGGGGTCTCACTACGTAGATCAGACCCAAGTGATTCTCCTGTTTTCAGCCTCCCAAAGAGCTGGGATTACAGGTGTGCGCCACCATGCTCACTCTCAGTTGCCCTCTCAGTGTGCCCCAGGGGCAGGTCCTGCATAGCATACTGGGGATCAAACCCTGGTCCCTGTGCCTGCCTAAGCAGGCACTTTAATCCACTAAGCTATTTGATCGGCCCAATTTTCTGTTATGTTATCCTGTTTATTTTATCCTGAGTTTTATTGTGTGTTCCCATAGTTAAGCCCCTTACAGAATTGATTTTCCAGAAACATGTTCTTATATGTCACTTGCATGCTTAAAAATAGTACTTAGCTTTCTGTTTCTTTCAAGATGGAGTAAGCTATTATGAACGCTAGCAATCTTGGAACAACGCAAATGTCCATTAGCCAATGAATAGATAAAAAAGATGCGTTTATATACAATGGAGTACTACTCAGCCATAAAGAAGGATATATGAGACATTTGTAGCCAAATGGGTAGATTTTGAGACCACACTCTTTTGGTGAAATAAATTACAGTGGTCCCTCACTTATCACGGAGGTTATGTTCCAGACGCCCTTGCGATAAGTGAAAATCAGCGAAGTAGTGATGTTATACTTACTTTAGTATTTATATATATTTTAAGGCTTTATAAGCCCCTCCCATATTTTAAAAACACTTCTAATGGTCTTAAGCATTTTCTAAACCTGTAAACCTACATCATTTTAACAACATACATGAACTGTACAACACAATATGCATTCATCTGCTAAAGAAATATATACTGTAAAGTGTATTTTATGTTGATTTAATATTTTTTAATGTTAGAATTAACAATTATAATATATTTTATATATTTTACTTTTTAGGCAAAAATCATTAAAACCATAAATACTATGCATATAAGTACATATAGTATATACAGTACATATAAGTACTGTATAGTACCACAGAATCCCACAATATAGTGAAAAATCTGCAATAAATAATTTAGATTAACATTTTTTGAAAATCCATGAAACAGTGAATCTGCAAAAGTCAAACCATGAAATAGCAAGGGACTACTGTATATACACATGTGAAAATGACTCATTATCTCTAGTGTGAAAAACTGAACCGGTAAATGAGAACCAAAAGGTAGAATAAGTATTGTAAAATAGGAAGAAATCATTCAAAAGGAAAGGGGAACTAGGGAAGGGGAGGAGGAAGGAAGGCAAAAGAAAAAAACAGCAAAGGAAGGATAAAATAGAAACGAGGCTTTGTAAATGAAGAGGGGAAGTGGGGTGGAAGGGAGGGGGAAGGACTGGGGAAAAGAAAGGCACCGAGACGCGTCATGCACAGGTGCAGAGTCCCTGTGATGAATGGGATCAACGTGTACATGTGAATTGTACTAATAAATTTAATTTTTAGAAGAAACAAGCATCCCTTCTGACCATGATGTTTCTTCTAGCTTCATCTTAAATCACCTTTCCCCTCATTCCGTCTCTAGAAGCCACGTTTTTCCTCCTCTTTGAACTTCTTCTGACTGGGGCTTCACGCATTACTCCTCACACTTACATTGTTCACGTTCCTCTTTGCTTAGTTATCTACTTCAGTTTGCTCTTTCTGTTCAGCCCTCCCCCCACCACGTCCTCTCTGTTACGGACTTGTCACAGAAGCAATGTCACATGTATGGGTGTTTTTTCTGACTATATAATATCAGGGAATGAAGACAAAGCCTGTGTCTAATTTCACTTCTTATTGCATCATCAACAGCTAACACAGTCTTGGTGTGTAGCAGATAACAAATATCCGTTGAGTGAATACATGGCTCAAAGCCACCACCTTGCACCATTCCAGGGAACCCTTGCGCGTAGAACACAGTGAGATTCTGTGCCCTGAAAGTTACGCCATATGGCGTCCTGAGGTGAATGAAGCATGTAGTAGAAATAGTCCAGGAAGCTCGATGTTGTCCTTGAATTGTGAGGGCAACAGCCAGAGTATAAGACAATCTTTCCTACTTAGACTCAGGAGGAAAGTCTCTTAGATCTCACTGTCAGGAAAATCTTTATTCATTTGAGGATCTGATTTGCTTATAATACTTAAGACTCAGGGATCTCACAACTTACATGTTTTCCTTTTTGCTCTGGCCACTAGGAGGCTCTAAAGCCAATTTGAAGCCCATTTCTACCCAACATGTGAGAGTTTATGGCTACATTTACTTCTGACGCCTGTCTCAGCTGCTGGTTTTGCCATTGCCATCATTTCCTTGCCTATTTTGTTTCAGCCTGTTGAGTTTCTATAAATTGTCGCTATTCCTTTTAGAGTGTGATGTGTGTAATAAACACTGTACTTATAACATTTGTAACTTAAAGAGCAAATGGAATCATAACTGAAAGTCTTTGTATAGTTTGGACTCACATTATAGAACTTTGATTCTCATTCCAATTTGACATTTCTTGGGTTTATTCCTAGGCATGGAGCCTAGCTTCTCAGAGATTCTTTCCCTTTGCAGGATAGGAACAATACTGTCTTCTTCACAGGGCTGATTGTTGGAAGAAAAATTAGAAAATGTATGTGAGGGTCCTCACCTGGCATGTAGTAACTGCTTAGGAAGAATTTTGGTTTTGTTTCTGTTAGATACATCTCATAGGAGCGACATGCATTTAAATTTCAAAAACCTGCCCTTGCTTTGGCAGCACACATACTAAATTTCAAAAACCTGCCTTTGGGGCTGAGGTTGTAGCTCAGTGGCAGAGCACTGGCTTCAGCATCCCGTCACCCCGAAAGGTTGGGGGATCACCCGTCCTAATACCAGAGGCATTTTTTATTCTCCTACAGCAGTGGCAACAAACTGACCCCCTTCAAAGGGATTCGCTAAGAGTCTGTGGGTACCAGTTTTAGTCAGCCATCATCCTGTAGTCAGCCTGTGTCTCCTTTCTTTGTCACCAGATCTCTTCACTAAAGAACAGACTGAAAAAGGTCTCCACAACTACCGGTGACGGCGTGGCTAGAGCTTTCCTCAAGGCCCAAGCTGCTTTCTTTGGTAGCTACCGAAATGCTCTGAAAATTGAACCGGTGAGTAACATCTTCACATACATCATGATTCATGTTTGGTCAGCTCTCAGAAGGCTGCCTCAGAGACCTGGAGAAATCGTGGTTCATCTGATCTTGAACTCCCCTGCAGAGGACTGTGTGTGAGCGTGGAGGCTCTGTGTAGGGGCTTCCTCCCTTTGCCACACTACTTGGCACAGGAGGTCATTCTCTCTCTCATACATGAGATACCTGTGACTCCTGTGGTAAGCACAGGAAGGCGTAAATGACATGCTATGGACAGTGCCAGGCCTGTCACTTGCCTGCTGATGCTGAAGACTCAGGGTGAGAGATAGTGATGAGCAGCTTTGCTTTCCAGATGAGAAAGTCAAGACTCAAAGATGAGAAACAATTTACCAGCAGCACCCAAGCCTGAATGTTTGCCTTCACACTCTCTTGTCCTTAAAGAGACCATTCTTTCACCTTTGAGACAGCAAAGCTTCATGGGAATTTACTTTTTGGTGGCTCCTACTTGTAGTCATGGTTTAAATGACCACAAAGCGAGCCAGAGATACAGCTCAGCAGCACAGTGTCTGCCTGGCAAGTGCAAGATCCTGAGTTCAATTCCAGGTACCAAAAAATAAATAAATGAGTGAATGACCACAAAGCACAATAGAAACCAGTAGGTGGTGCTGCCCACCTGTGTGGCCCTTCCCCTTTTCCCAACCTAGTTGACTTACACCTGTCCCTTTCCTGCCCTGTGAGGTGATGTGATATTGGAAGATGTAAAGGCATCCAGGCTTCCGTGAAGCTGAGAGCATTTCTGTTTCTTCAACTTCCAGGAGGAGCCTTCTTCTGATGTATCTCCTCCCAGCCTCCTTTGGCCTCCTAGCCGAGGAGAAGGTGCACTCATCCCAGGTGGACTGGACCAGCTTAGGTCACGCTGCCTATGTGCCAGTGCTGAGTTTTACTAAATGAAATACTAAAAGCTGAGCAGATTACATTTCATATAAAAATTTTGAGAATGAACGTATTGTTATGTGTTTTACTGCCTTAATTGCATCCTGTGTCTAAGGAAACACAGACAGCAAGCCCCTTGTTTTCCTTCCACCCAGGAGTGGTCAGGGTGATGGAGCTCAGGAAGGAAGCAGCGTCCTCCCCTCCTCATGTTCCTGCTGGCACTGAGGCCTTCCTTCCCAGGCTGCCTCTGTGCGGGGGGGCAGTGTTCTGATCACACCACGGAAAGGTTGCACATGGCTTCTGTCCCCTGAGAGGTACTTGCCTTATCTTCTGAAGCCCTTCAGCCTAAGCAAGCTTCCACGTCCTGCTTGTCTCAAAGTGAAATGGCTGTAATTGTTTGTCGTGATCTTGGACCCAGCTAGGCCATCAGGTTTGGTGCTGTTGCTGGGAACCGACAGACTGGAAGTATTTTTGCTCTGATAGTTGTCGCGTTGTTGTCACATAGGTATCTAAAATCTAGAGGGGGTCGATTCTTGGCACACATCGCTGGATGTGATTTGGACACGTGTTGCTCCACAAGAGGAATCTATGGTTGTGCTTGCAGTGGACTCTGAGAAGCCCTGGATTTAAGGACAGTAGTTCAAGAGTTTAAAGTCTGCCTCTGCTGTTCTTGGCTGTATAAAACTTGAGCAAGCTGCTTATTCTGTTTAAGCTTTAGTTTCTTTACCCGCAAAATGCAAATGATATCCTTTCCATTTTTCCTCATTGCTGCAAGGATCAAATGAACCTAAAATGTTTCATGAGAAAAGTGAAGCCTGAATGGTTTCTGATCAATAAGGTTTGGGAGGCACAGGCGGAAGCTCCCCTGCTGACATGAGCGTGGCACCAACTGAGCCCACGAGGCTGTGGGTGACCCCTTGGGGCCTGTGGATCAGCCGTTCAGTTTGGAGTGATGTATGGTTGGGGACATGGAGCTGCAAGAGAGGTTGGGGCCAGCCTCGGCAGACTCGGATGCTAGGCCAGCTAAGAGTGTGGACTTCACCTCATTAGGAGCGTAAGGTTTTGAGCAGAGATGTGGTCAGTGTCAGGCCTAGGCAGTAAGCCAGTGATACACTGAAAGAAAAGCTGGAGGCAGAGATACGTTTAGAGCAGTGTTCTGGGAATTCAGAAGAGAGCCCTCAGGAGTTTACACCAGGAAGTGGTACCAAGGCGGAAGAAATGGGCAGGCCCAATGATAGGTAACGTGGTAGAGGAAGGGCAAGAAATGTCAAAATGGTTCCCCCAGATTTGGAGCCTGGGAGAGGATGGCAATGCCCCATAGCAAAGAGAAAAGCTAATGCCATGGTATTCACAGCAGCAATGTTTGTATTGTTGAAAAATTTGTTTGAAAGAGTGTTTATGTTAGATAACTGGTGAGGTAAGGCCTCGCCTTTAAGAGCAGCATTTTGAAGATAAAGTCACAGATTTGATTGTAGACATGGCACTTTTCCTTGAATCTAAGCTGCCATTCAATTGCAAGACAGACCATTGTTGTAGATATCATTAAAAGAGAGAAGAGAATGCTGCTGGTTATAATTGAAAGATACCATCAATTACAAGACACATCCAGATTTCAGAGATGTTATAGTAGGAAGAAATTTCCTGCTTAGAATCAAAGAAACATGGCAGATCTGTCCTGTACTCAGTCCCATTCATCTGCACTGGAATGGGTTTCTTCTTTGAGTCCAAGAGAAAGCAGAAGGCCTGAAATTTTTGAACCCAGCCATTGGTCAAGTGGTTTTTAAGCCATAAACTTAATTCTGGAAAATTCTCATCCAAAAAATGTGAAATAGCAACATTCCTGGCACAAATTTCTTGTGTTGGGGATTCAAGTGAGCCCAAAAAAGAGGAGGGGCCAGAACTGCACAGCCCAGGCCAGGCAAAAGGGTGTCCTATACAGGAAGCACAGTGCGGAGAGGGACCGGGAAGCCTCCCCTGGGCCACTTGCCTTTCAGTTGTTTCTGTGGTTATTAAAATAGCACCTGTTCTTGGTAAAAATGGGTAAAGTAACGAAGAAGCGGATATAGATATACACCCCCAATCCCATCACCTGTTAAGATGCTGTGTTCACGCTCCCACCCACCCACCAACCACACACACACACACACACACACACACACACACACACCACTCCAGGGTCTTTGATTTGCTTTGTTCATTTTCTTTGGGGACTTCATTTTTTTATTTTTCTTTTCAGCAGCTGAGATATTCCTGACAGAGCAATCTAGTATCCCAATTTTTACTTTGTTTTTGCCTTTTGATATGTGTAAGCATTTTTGCATATAAAATTCTCTTCTTAAACATCATTGATAAGCACTGTATGCATCTCAGCAGGCGAGCCCTGTGGTTCTCAACCTAGCTATGAGTCACAGTCATGTGTAGGGTTGGGAACAGGGACAGGCTTTTCAAAAGGTATATGTCTGAGCCTTGCTCATAGAGTTTTATTAGTTCTTGTGATCTGAAATTGGTGTTGAGGCCCACCATATTATCATAATTTTCTGTATCCTTCTTCCTAGGAAGTGCAGATGAATTTTAAAAGAATCTTCTACTTCATTCCTTTGTTTAAAATTATATCATCATAATGTTTGTTGTAACATTGCATAATTTTAAACCACACTGTAGTGAACATCTTCATATAAATCTTAGTGCCTGGTCTCAATTTTTTTTTTTTTTTAGGCAGATTCCCTACTATAGATTTACTAGGTCAAAGGATCCAAATGCATTTACAGCCTGTGGCACTGAAAGGGATGGAGAAGCGGGTGGTGACGTGCAGGGCAGAGCCCTGGAGCCAGGTGCAGGCTCTTCCCTTGGCTCAGAGCTCTCTTGAGATTTTTTTAACCCTGTGACCATTTTTTCCCCTTTCCTACTGGGAAAATTTCATAACACCTCTGCCTAGGGAGACCTTTGAGCTCTGTGCTCTTCCCCTACCCAGAAGAGGAAATGGTGTTTGCAGAGGCTAACTCATGCCAAGAATGGCCTGGCCCAGCACAGAGGGTCCTATAGGGGGTGATATGTCTCTTTAGGGCCTGATAAGTTGTTTTAAAGGGGTCAGAAAGTACGATGAAGCGATTACAAGGGTGTCAACCATAGCCAAGTGAACGACCTCCTGAGAGCCTTCCCGCAAAATGAGATTTGGTTTGTCTTGGAGCTTTGGATCAAAGCTGCATGTCTTTGATCTCAGTAATTCTCCATGACTGCCCCTAACTGCATCATAAGGTAGAGGAGGAGGATGGCTCTGATTGTCAATAATATCCTGATACGTGGTAGAGCGAGAGGCAAACCCGGGTCAGCCTGACTCTCAGACCCAAATTCCTTCCACCATGCCCTCTTGCCTGTCTTGGTTGTAGTTCCCACGTGTTCCACGTTAATAATTCTTTCTCTCTGCACTTCCAGTGCCAGGCACAGATCACAGCACATTGTATAGGCATCAGTAAATATAGTTCAGAGTAATTTATGAAAGAATAAGAGAAAGAAATAAAAGAGGGAATTGTTTGGGGCAGGAGGTTGGCTTTGTGCATACATCCTATCTGTGGGCCTTGGAAGTTGCTGCTCTTAGCAAAGGGGGGGTGTCTGCAAATCACGAGGGCATATGACCCATTTTTCAGTCACCTGGAGAATATCAGATGCAAAGCCCAAGATATTTTAACAGTATTGTCCAAGCCAGCTTGTTCTTCCCTACTTAACTGACAGAACCACAAGCAGCCAGGAAGCCCCACTCGGAGAACCCCCCTTTATCCATGTCAAGCTGCAGCCCAGGCTCCAGCTCATTTATTTAGGCCTTTCTTGCTCTCTGACACGCCTCCTAGCAGTTGCCAGGCAACTCTGGGAGTAGCAGTGTGTGTTAGGGATTAACTAGTTAGGGCTGGGGTCCTTTTTGGCAAGAAGGGGATAAAAGACAAATGATTTTAATTGCTAGGCCAACGACCCTTTTTCTGCTTGGTAGAAGACTGCAACTTTTGGAGGATGCGTATAGCAGTGTGGTTCTCGAATTTTCTGTATCCTTCTTCCTAGGAAGTACAGATGAATTTTAAAAGAATCTTCTACTTCATTCCTTTGTTTAAAATTATATCATCATACAATCTGAATCAGACAAGACATTTCATTCCACAATGGCTCACTGTTGAAGAACTTTTGAAAATAGATGCAAGTGCTTCCATTCCATCCGTTGTTCTGCTCCAGGTGTCTTATTTTATAGTTCATGCTACATACATGTAGTCGTCTTCAGGTGGCCCATCTCCCATGCCTGGCCACAGCAGGTCCTTGGGAAACGTTAGATCAAAGAGCAAAACCCACAGATACTGGTGCTTGAAGATGCATTCTGTTCCGTGCCAGTATTTGTACAAAAGCCAGTTTACAGGAGCATTATGGGAGTTGTTTATTCAGCTAACTCTTGCAGCCCTCTGGGGACCAACCTACTAGTTGGGCCCCTTTGGCAGTACTGGAGCCCAGGTCCTGCCACAGGGGGCCAGTGTTGGGGTGGGAGACATAAACAAGCTGTTTAAATAGACTGAGGCCAGTTCATTCCAGTCTTACTCTCTGTGTCTATCCTAGATTCGGCTGAGGGGACACCGTCATCCACCTTACAGCCCCTGATTTTGCACTTGATTCTGCTGAGTCATATTTATCCATCTAAAACCCCTGGAAGGCACAGAAGTTAAGATAAAAGCAGATTGATAGCCTGGCTTTCAAGCTTGAATGCACGTGGCTGTGCTGGAATAGGCTGGAAAGACACCACACGTATCTGTATCCTGCTTGAATAACGCTGTTGATCTCATGGTTTTGTAAAAGGAACCTGTGCTTAAATTTTCTTAGTGTAATAGAAAACAGATAAATTAACACATCAACATAGTTCCACTGGACTTATACATACCTTTTCTATGTGTTTACTTGTTTTGCATTAGGGAGAGGTTAATCTTCCAAGCTTTGATTGATTTTAACTCTATATTTGTTTGTACCCCGTTCAGTGGACATGGCATGCATTATACATAGCTGCAGAATATTCCATCAGTTACAGCTACTCTCATTGCCATAACCGTGCTCCCATGTTGGACACTTAGGTTTTCTCACATCTTTTGATACTGTAAAAGAGCCCCTGAGGGGCAGTGTGTGCTCCCTCCTTCTACACACTAAAGCAAAGGAGTCCCACAACACTCAGAAGGGCTATGACTCTCTTCTCGTGCCCACATCTCATGCTAAAAACGCTTGAAGAACCATAACACACTTTTTTTTTTTAATTTTATTTATTTATTTGTTTGCTTGTTGTGTTTGTTTGTTTCTTTTTATTTATTCATTTTGTGGCTGGCTCAGCCTGCCCTGGTGGTGGCGCTGGCGCAGCATGTGGTGCCGGGGATCGAACCGCAGTCCCTGCAGTTGCCTGAGCTTTCCTAAGCAGGCGCTTTAGACCACTGAACCACCTCGCCGGCCCCACTTTTTATAGTACAGTGAGATGAAAGGTAATAGATGGGAGGAAAGCAGGAGAAAAGGAAGCAGGCAAAGCCTGGGAGGACCTCCGAGTGCCTGTGAGCCTCCGCACGGGCTCAGCTCCTCTCCTCACAGCTTGGGCGTGCTGCACTGGGAGCCAGACCCATTGCATTCGAGTCTCTTTTCAGAGTGCCCTGCTTTTTTTCCGGTAGTGATAAAGTGTGTGTGTGTGTGTGTGTGTGTGTGTGTGTAAATACCCTAAAAAGTGCCGTTTTGAACCTCCTGAACTATGCAGTTCAGTGGTGTTACTTGCATTCACAATTACCATCACCCTGTCTATTTTCAAAAATTTTAATCACTTTAAACAGAAATTCTACATCCATTAGGCAATAACTTCACATTTCTGTCTCCCCTTAGCCCTTAGTAACCTCTAATCTGCTTCCTGTCTCTATGGATTTCTCTATTCTAGTGATTCCATAGAAACAGAATCATGAAAAATTTGTCCTGTTGTGTCTGCCTTATTTTCACTTGGCATAATGCTTCCAGTGCTCATTCATCCACGCCATGGCATGAACACAGCGTGTATCAGGACTCCATCCCTTCTTGCAGTTGGATAATGTCTACTCTGGATGGGTCCACAAGTTGTCTCCACCTTTGGGGTACTATGAGTAACGCGTCTGTGGCCATTTGTGTTCGAGTGATGTCTGAACACTTATTTGCAGTTCTGTGCAGTATCATATCTCCTTCAGAGTGGAATTGCTGGGTCATATTAAGTCTGTGTTTAACTCTTTGTTTTACTTGTTGTTCTGCTGTGCTAGTGACTGAATCCAGGACTGTGCGTGTGGTACGACAGTACTGCACCTCTGAGCCCTTATGTTTAAGTTTTTGAGGAACTACTGAAATGTTTTCCACACAGGACCCGTGCTTGTGTTATGTGAATAGTAGTGTCTTTGCGAAGCATGACTAGATACTCTTGAATGTTTTGTAGGAAGAGTTGGTAAACGATTTTCTTTCATTCATTCATTGCAGTGGGGGGATTAAACCTAGGGCTTTATGCTGGCATGTGCTATACCATAAAGCTATATCCCTAGAGCCCCTTTTAAAAAATTTATTTTCAGACAAGGTCTCTGTAAGTTTGCCCAGGCTGGCCTCATACTTAAGATCCTTCTGCTTCAGCCTACTAAGTAGGTGAGATTGCAGGTGCGTACAACTGCTTGGCAAGATTTTGTATTTCCAGTTTAAGTAAGTGAATCCATAATTACAGCCAGAATCCTCAGCCTGAGCTAAGTAGATGCATTGATAGCAGGAGTCTGAAGGAGATGGCGCAAGGGGTGGTAACTTACTGGTGACCTTTTTTCTCATTTTAGCAGCCAGCTAAAGTCGAGACTGTGTCCTGGGAATGAAGCAGGGATAAGGGCAAACGCTTCCACCGCTAGGATGCTGGAAATATCTGTGATAGTTGTGTGACTCTAAATGGCTCAAGAGGCTACTGAGTATTGTAGAAAGAGTATATAGCCATGGGAGTTGCCTGGGTTTTGATTCTGGCTCTGTCATCTACTAGAAGATGACTTTGGAAGTCATTTAACCTCTTGAAGCCCAATTTCCTTTTGTGTAAAATGACAGTACACCTCCCTTGTCAGATCATGGAGAAAATTAAGAAAACACCAGCACAGTGCCTCACTGATAGGAGATACAGGCTAAATGATAATGACCGTTTGTGAGTGATGAGAGGTGGGAGGGCAAGAGGAGCAGCGGGAGGAGATGGCGGCTACGTTCACAACAGTGGTGTCCATACTTGTTCAGCAGGTGTCAAGGCATCTGTAACCACGCAGAACACAATGAGATTCTGGCCCTTTTACTCCTGTCTTTTAAACTGTGCAAGTGTGTCTTTTATCTCAAATGATACATAAAAGATTTGAAAGAACTCTCATATTTAATTATTTCCTTTAATATTTATTTGGAATTTCTTCAGTCATGTTAATGCCCACCAGAACTTACAGAGAGGTACCAAGGTTTAAAATTATGAAATACATTAGAGCCAGTTTTTAAAATGCATAAGAGAAAATGTAATTGAGAATGTTCCTTGTTTCATCAAAAGTTTGCCTATTGAGGAAAGATGACTGTTGTTCATTTTTGTCACCAGATCACCACTGGCCCCAGTGCAGGAACAGTGGTACTGCTCAGGACACATTTTGGGAGTCCTGTTACCTGCAGGTCACATAGTAAATGCTTCATGAATTGAGGACCATTATTCCTGAAGTTGACTGCCCGAGTAAAAAGTAGGGTCCAAAGTGAGAGAGATAAGAACTGGCAGGAAATCCACTTAAATACTATGATCAAGCCCAACTGAATGATTTCAAAGAGCATCACTGAATATGATGAAAATGAAGTTCCCATATGTTCTAAAGTACTTGAAAAATAAAACACAGCTAGTGTATCTTAGATTATCCCCGAGAACACTGGGTTTCAATTCGGTCTCATATAATAATTCAGCCTCCTGTCCTACTCTTCATATTTAGGATAGGGCCACATTTTATATGTCTCAGAGTCTCTCAATATACTATTGGTACACATTCATTCATGGACAGATGAATGATACCTGCTTTTTATAGAATGTATCAGAATGACGGTCATATTTTAATGCTGTGAAACATAAATACTTGGTCCCCCAAAATGTGTCCCACAGCTTTATCTTAGAACCTGAGAAGTCACTCTGTGGAGTAAGCATGCTATCTAGCTAGAGGTAGATAAGAGAGGAGTATGTTCATAGACTAAGCTAGATCTGCTGTGGCAGTTTTAAGCACCGTATCTTTGTCTAAAGCAGTGGCTAAGAAATGGTTGCTGTTACCAAGGTTTTAAATCAAATAATCTTGCTTTAGGGTCTTTTGCTTTTTCAATGAGACTCTGAAAAGGAAACCTTCCTGATCCATTTTCGAACAGTGATAACATTTGCCAATGTAGAACCTGAGACAGAGCTACGTTGACTTCAGATGCCTAGCTAGACCCTGAATTTCTTAGGCTCGGGATGTCTTATTTTTCTGATGCCCCACACATAGAAGAGGTACAGTAACATAGACAGAGGGATAGTGTTGTACTTGTGATGAGAAAATGAAATTAGAGATTTGTCTTGGCCTCCCTGCACTCAGATATACATCCACGCTGATTATCTGTGGGGTGTGGGTACATTCTCCGAAATAGACAACTACATCACATTCAGCTAGATGCCGCCTTCCACAGACACCTTAAACCTTGCTCCAAAAGGCAGTAGAGTATCATTCTTACTCATGTGTCCCTAACACAGAGCCTGGCACCTGTAAGATTCTCAGTAACCATCTCTTGAATGAGTAAAATTATTACAGTTCTCACAATACCTGTAGTTGTATATGAACTGAGATAGTTATGTTATATAATCATTAAGACTCAAAGTCTTAAGAAGATAATATCAAAATGTATTGTATACTGGGTTCTTTACAGAATGAATTCTCTTCATTTGTATGATTTCCCTCTGAGAAGAATGTTTAGTCCCATTTTATTGATGAAAAACTGAGGCTGGACAGAGTGATGTCACTTTTTAAGAAGTGGCAAAGCCCGGGTTTGGACCCTCCATCTGCCTGATTATGGAGACCATGCTCTTTCCCCAACTACTCTCTGCAGTGGTGGCTACCATATGGCCCATGGTGCATGCAATTTGAGAGCATTTCAGAAGAAAACCGAGCTGGTTTTCTTTTAGGAGTCAATTTCTCTAATCAGTGTGAATGTTTCTTGACAAATACAGGTTAAACTAAAACCATTTATAAAGCATTTTGCAAAGGGGAAATGTCAAAATTTTATATATCTTTTTAAAAACATTCCTTTAATAGATAATTTTAATTGCCCAATATTTTGTTGTTTAAATATTTGATATTTATGGTGATAATTGGATGAAAAAGTACAACACTGGTTGGGTGTACCTCTCTCTCCCCTTTTCCTGGGCTGACACCTAGTGGCTAGCTTTCTCACAGCATTGGTTAGCCATATTTCCTGACTTCTGTTTGAGGGATGATTTTAGGATTTTAAAACAATCATGTTCATCATGATAAAAGTAGCTACATTAATAGAAGGTTGATTTATTCAAGATCATCTCAACAGAATTTTCATTTAACCTACTGTGAACTTTAAGTCCATTATAATCAAGCCTTAATATCAGAAAATGGCACAAGTACTTGAAATCTTGTGATAAATTGTTTCTGTATACCCGATCAGGTGCCCACCCTGCCTAGACACTGGCTTGCATACATTGATACATGAGGCCCAGACACTGTTCTTACAGGAGTTGCAGCGGTAGAAAATGAGCAGAGAATTGTGATTAGGAGTGGGAACAGACATAGCAGAACGTCACAAGAGGTGGGTGCTCAGAGGCAAGACCGATCATTTCCATCTGGGCATCAAGGGGCAGCTTCCCAGAGAGACAGATGTGCCTGCATGAGGCCTTCTAGGAGGAGCTGGAGGACACAGAAGCAGGGGGCAGGAAATAGTGCACACAGAGGCACGGGGCCTTGCAAGGACATGACACAGTAAGATGCTGTCAGTGGGGCTACGGCTAGAGCCTTGACAGGAGCAGGAGGGTGCCCAAGGGCCACACTTAGCTTCCCATGCGTGGTGAACCTTGAAGACCCTAAACTGTTTAGCACTAGCACCATAAACTAGCATTTCCAGAGCAGTATTTCTTGAAATATTAGACCCACGGATAGTGATAAGCTTTCTAAACACCCATCATTTGGACTTGTCATGTATTGTAAACTGTAACTCTTGCTCCCTCTTTCTCTCCCCGCCCATATATATTTTATTTATAATGCATATTATTGAAACACTGCTATAAACAAAGGGGAGCATTACTTTAACACAGCATTTTTCAGAATCCCTTTTCCTTACGAAATACCTACCAATATTTTATGCATCTAGTGCGCCTCGTAGCAGTGCTGGACCTGATAGTTCTCACTCTTGGACCAAGGAGTTAGGGTACCAGCAGTGTGCGCTTTTTACCCTAGTTTTATGGCTGTGAACTTTGGAGAAAGACAAGTACATTCTTTTCCCAAAGCATTTCTTGTCTGACCAGATATTTTGGGGCAATGAGTGGCTACTTGGCTGTCAAGAGATGGTCACCCAGCTGTCACTTGGCTTTCCCAGCTTTGAACAACAGGCTGTTTCTAGGTTCCCATAATCAGTGTATCAGGTAGCCTGGGTCAGGAAGAAGGTGGACCACTGCTGCACATCTGCCGAGGAGACATGGAAGAATGGAGAAGTACTCAGGCTTTCCCTTCCTCCTCCTCATCCACCGCTGGGTGGGAGCCCAGGGAGCTCTGGATGCAGAGATCAGCTCTAGTACACACAGAGCCAGCAGAAGCATGGTGCTGAGATCTAGGGCATGCAGACTCAAAATCAGCACTGCCAGATGCAGGGAATAAGACTACCTAGGGAGCCCCCTCTCCTGCAGCAAGCAGCACTTGGTGAATAGCATTGGGGCGCCCCTCAGGTTAGAATTAGACGTGGTGCCAACCTGGACTCTGCCTCTTATAAGCTGTGTGACCGCAGGCAAGTTATTATACCTTTCTGAACCCTTCTCCTCAGTATAAAACAGGAAAGATCTTTTCTACTTAAATGATTCCTTCTAGAGCTTCCTTGACATATGTCTAGCTGGTTCCTGTCTCGCAGTAAAATAAGAATGAGATATTGAAGACAATGTGGGGCTTAGCCTGGAGCTAACAGGAATGTTAAAAATCCATTTATGTTGATTGATTACCCCCAAACTTGAGTGAATTTGTTGAAGTTTTATTAGCTATCAATTATTAGCTAGTAGATGTCTAATCTCTCATCTGAATGTATTCTTTTATTGGAGGCTGGGGGTAGGAAAAGCTTGCAAAGTGCACAGTAGGATATTCAAATGTTAGAGGCGGATTCTGCGTGTGTTGTAGCAACCAGCTCAGTACAAGCTAAGGAACATTGATATTCCAGGAGAACTACCACTTAAATCAGTGAAACCTTGGCCATCACTCCCTCCACGAAGCAGGAGTTTCCTATTTTTAAATGGGGATTAAATTAAGAATTAAATGCAATGGCAGAGATAAAGCTTGTCTGCTGTTCATCTTTCCTGCCCTCCACAGCAATGCCCAGCTCCTGGCAGTCACTTTCCATGGAGGCATAATAAAATTTTTGGAGAGCCTTTAGCTGGCGATTGTTGGTGTTTGCCTTGCTGGGCCCTGTTAGTGATGTGACCTGACTGATCTCGCTCACCTCTGTCCTATCAGTCACAGCTCACCGGCATTATTCATAAGCCTGTTGCCTGAGCCTTTCTTTGGCCATCTTCCTACTGAGCTGCATTTGCACTCTAATCATCACAGTGCTGACAATGGCCTATAGTTTTGGGGTCATCCTCAGCAAGTCACCTGCTAGCTTAAAAGTCTCTGAATGAGACTGTCTCCCGCTAATGTTATCCTCAGTTGATGAATACTACACCGAAGTAGTGTGACAGAGAGAGAGAAAAAACTGTTGTATGTTGATTCCTTCTTCCATTAATTTTTACTTTCTTACTTACCTGTGCACTGTAATATCCCTCACGCACTAGATGAGAAACTTAAAGAGAGTTTAAGTTAAATCGCTTAATTTAAAAATTATGAGCGTATACTTTACACCGGCTCCTCTAGATGCTCAGAGATGTGGCAGTGAGCAGGGGTGTAGTTGCACGCTTCTATTGTCCCAGCTACTCAGGAGGCTGAAGTAAGAGGATCCCTTGACCCCAGGAGATCAAGGCCAGCTTGGACAACATAGTGAGATGATGGCCGAAAAAATCAAGTCCCAGCTCTAAAATCTTGGAAGACACAGGCAGTGGATGGAAATGGAACTCAACACAGATGATATAAATGTGCTGAAAAAGCAAAGAGAAAGGGACTAATCCCTAGGTAAAGAAGGTACTGAGAGGAAAAAGAGCCAGATCTGAGCCCCAGCTGCATGCCTGGAGACCTCTGGATCTTTGGACTGGCCCCAGGCTGCTCCTGAGTCTCCTGCGTGATGTTAGAGTACCTCGTGCGAAGCATGGACTCAAGCATCTTGCTTCTTAGGCTGAAGTTAATAATTGAACGTGTCAGGGTGGTGGATTTGCATTCCTAGGGTACCGAAAATGTTTTCCCTGCACTCCCTGCTGTCAGCAGCATGGAACCAATTCTTTCGTCTCTCTGACTTCCCAGACGCATCTAATCTTGATGCAGAAAGTATCTTGGCAGCCAAGGTGGGAGCCCTGGTGCCCACGAGACCAGTCTGGCCTGGAGGAGAGTCTTAGTGGCTGCTAGGCTCAGAGGGACTCAGCACCTCTTTCTTCCCTGCTTCTGAGAAGTGACGCTATGGGAGTCTTTTCTATAGCTTTCTTAATGTAGCTTCTTTATCTTAAAAATTCAGGCAATTCAATTATTTTCACAAATAGACACAGGATACCTACTCTGTACCAGGCCCAGTAGTAGGCACTGGAGAAAATAGACCAATCAAATACACAGGACTCAGATAGACCTAGGTTCCAGGCACTACCACTTTTCTAGTTATGTTACTTTAGGCCAGTTAGTTAGTTCTCTGCTTCAGTTTGCTCATCTGTAAAATGGGTAGAATAAGTGTCATATGCATTAAGGCTTTGTGAAGACTAAAGAAGATGATGCAGCATGGTGCCTGGTATTTGATAAGAACTGAATGTTATTTTTTAAAATACATAAAAATAGCCTTTCTGTTTGTAGCTACAACACAATGCTTTTTCTCAACATTCTAACCTATGATGAAATAGTGGACAGGATGTTTTTCTTTTGCAAAGGATGTATGTTTTAATAAAAAAATAATAGCATCATGATGGTGTGCTCACGAATAAATGTGGTTGGGGGGTCGTTTTTATTGTTAGGTTTTGTTTGTTTTTGTTTTGTGTTTTGAGACAAGGTCTTGCTGTGTAGTTCATCCTGGCCTTGAACTTACTATGTAGCCTAGGCTGGCCCCAAACTCACTGCTATCCTCCTGTTTCAGCCTAGTGAGAGCTGAGATTACCACCTAGAAATGTTGACATTCAATCTATTTAGTATTTCTCACTGGTACCTTTATTAAAATATGCCTTAATGAAATAAATCATGTCATGAATCATTTAAGACCACCACTTCCCAGGATAAGAAATAGAGCTTTCCTAGAAGTCTTGCGCCCCAGCTCCCTCTCCCTTACACTGTTAAGTACCACCACCCTGACCTTCGTAGTCATCACCTCCTGTCATTTGCTTTAAAAATAGTCTGACCACCCAAATGTGTAACTCTGGCTAGTTTAAATTTGTTTTTGAGAAAAGGTCTCACCACGCATTTGAGGCTGGCCTAAAACTGTGTAGCCCACCTTAGCATCAAATTCACAAGAATCCTCCTGCCTCAGCTTCCCAAGTGCTGAGATTACAAGCATGCACCACCATGCCTGGCTAATTTGTTTTGCTATTTTAAAAACCTGTGACTTTTTACCAGGCACCAAACCAGCCTCAGCAATTTAGTGAAATCCTACCTCAAAACGAAGAGAGAAAGAAAGGAAAGAGGGAGGGAGGGAAGGGGGAAAAAAGCAAAAAGGGATGTAGTTCACTGATAGAGTGCCCATGAGTTCAATCCATAATATGTGAGTGTGTGTGTGTGTGTGTGTGTGTGTGTGGCTATGCACACATATATATGACTTTTAATTTTTTTTTTTTAACTTTCTGCAAAGCTTTATTCCAGGGGGCTCAGTCCTTCTTGGCAGCTGCCTTCCTCATGGCAGCCAACACATTGCTCAGCTCCTCACACTGCCTCTTGGGGTGGATGTGTGTCCCCACCCTTTTCTTGATGAACTTGAGGGCGCCTTTGTCCTTGGAGACCTTGAGCAGCTCCATGGTGTGCTGCTCGTAGGGGGTGAAGCCGCATACCTCCCAGATCTTGTCCTGCACGAACTCAGTGTGTTTGGTGAGGTGTCCATGACGGTGGCTGTGCCTCAGTTTCCTCACATTCTTAGTCACCTTGTGGCCCTTGTTGAGGCCCATGGCTATGTGATAGCAGAGGGCCATGGCTACTGTTCAGTGGTTGCTGTAGTGGAAGGCTTCTCTTTTAACTTGTATGTTCCTCATATACTCCTTTAATTTACTTGAGTTTATTTATTGAATAATGAATTTTAGACCTTTGGCTCTTTACCTGGATGAATTTTAATCTTTTTAGAGTGTGTGCTAGCCAAGCATTGTTTCCCCGAGCTGCATGCCCACCCTCCTATCACATTTGTATTTCTAGAACCTGAGATTTTGATCTACAAGAACACAGGGTATAATAAAATTAAAAGGCTCCATGATTACTAATTTATTTTCATAATCAGAAAACAATATAGATCCTACCACCAGCATAATTACAGAAAACTTTTTAAACTTTCTTTTGTATAGTATTCTCTTGCTGTCTGACTCCATTTTTTTTGGACCAACCATAGTTCTATTGCTGAAACAGATACCCATTACATACTCTCAGACCTCCTCATCTTAGTCTTCAGCTAACTCTTCGTGTTTTACCAGTGCCAGTGGTAACATAGTTTGTGTCATGTTTGGTTGTTTGAAGCTTGTTCCCAATTGATTCCTTAGGAAGATTACAGAGAATAACATTCTCTCGGATGTTAAATGCTAATGATAGCTTTTCTGTGCTTTGGTATGTGAAAGTCAGTTTAGCTGGATATAAAATCCATGGCTTATGCATTCTTTTCTTGAATACTTTCTGTGTGCTGTCAAAGCCTAATGGCAGTCTTAACTTTTTCATGAATATTACATTTTTTTCTACTACAGAAATTTTTTTTCTCTTTGGCAGAGTCCAGTAAATTTACTAAACTACCTGGAGTAGTCTATTTGTGTAGCCTCATGTATTTTAGGTAGTCTTTTGAAACACTTGAAGTATCCCATTTCAACTGCATGACAAACATGATTTCATAAATCTTTGCTTCAAGAAATTTTTCTTTTTTTTAATTTTATGTATTTGGTATAGGGTCCCACAACACAGCTCTCACAGTGATCCTCCTGTCTCAACCTCCCAAGTCCTGGGATTACAGATGTGTGCCTCCATGCCTGGTCCTATTTTCTTAAATATAGGTTTCAGCATCAGTTCTGGTTTTTGCAGTTTTTTCTGCAGGAACTCCTGGTTAGCTATGTATACATTCTCCTTTGCTAGTTTCAGTATTTTTCACTCTCTTTAAAATATTTTAATCACTTTTTCTTTTTAATATATTATTATTAACATATAATTCTACATTTATCTTTTTTAATTTTAAATTTTTCATATTTTAAAATGCTATCTATTGAGTTGATTTCCTCTTACATTGCTTCTCGTATACCCTTTATTTCTGAGTTGTGTTTTGTTTTTTTTTAATGTGTTTGGTATGGAGTCTCACTTCGCAGCTCAAACTCTTAGAGACCTCCTATTTTCAGACTCTCCAGTGCTGGGATTGTAGGCTTGCGCCACCACATTCAGTCTTGGTGATGGGCTCAGTGTGCCCAGGGGTGGGGCCCGCATGGCCTGTGGTGCCAGGGATCAAACCCTGGTCTCTGCACTTATCTAAGCAGGCGCTTAGTCTGCTGAGCTATCTCACTGGCCCTGAAAATAATTCTTTATTTTGTTAAATCTTTTCTGGACTTACAGCTCCTCGTTTCTAAGTTAATAATTTAGATACTTGTTGTTCTTTCACGCTTTACCATTTTCTTAATTGGTTTACCTCATTTTGACACTGTAGTTTGTAGTTTTAATCCATTTTATGGATATTATCTTTCAAGCATGATTTCATTGTCTGTAAGGATGTTACCGTCTTCCTTTTTATTTTTCTTATAATAATTGTGTGTGGAATTTGACCTTGATGCTTTTTTGTTATTCATTTTGTGTGAATTTAGATTTCCTGACTTAAGACTGAAATGGAATTCAAAAGAGCTTTTCTAACTTCATAGAGCTAACAACTCCTCTGTTGTTGGGATTGTGTTCAGAACTTTGGCAGCTGCTTTCTGACATTTTCTGCGTTCCCTTCTCCTGCTTTGATCAAGGCCCTTTTTTCTTTCCCCTCTCTTGTGTGTGTCCCACACCATCCTGATTCCACTCCCAGCATTTCCTCCGCAGTGTGCCTTCCAGCCCTGAAAGGAGTCCTAATGCATTCTCCCAGGAGTTCCTAGTGCTGTCTTCAGGGTCAGCCCATCCTGGCCCCGCCCATCCCGGCCCCTTCAGCCCTTTTGAGTGGCCCCTTACAGGTGAAACTCTTCTAATTTCAGCAGACTTTCTGGTTGGCCCACTGGATTTCTGCGTGTCCATGAAACCTGTCCTGAGGGCTCCTTTTCTCCAGTCTGCCTGCACAGATGCTGACACCAAGCAGTCTGCTGGTAGTTTGTATCATTGGCCACACAGTACGCTCATTTGCTTACAGTTTGGGGTCCATTGTTGACCTAGTGTTGTTGTCAGTGCTGCACATATGTTTGACAGGTTTTGCTGTTGAGTCATTTTACCTTTTTTATGTGGAGATTTGAAGAGATTGAACAACTATACTGTCACTGCTGTCACCAGCCACCACAAGTCTCCCAGAATGCCCCTTCTCTGTTCTTTTCCACTTCTTCCTCAGAAATCCAGGACGCTGGGCATGGTAATGCATGCGTGTAATCCCAGCACTCAAGAGTCTGAGGCAGGAGGATGACTTTGTGTTCAAGGCTGGTCTGAACTACAGAAAGAAACCCTGTCTCACAAAACCAATTAAAAGAAAAAGAAATCCAAGAGAAAAGTAAAATGTCTTTCACAAGTGTAGAAAGTATCTTCATAGGACTTATAGTCTAATGACGATAGAAACATAGACAGAACATGGACGATGAGTTCAGGCTGGGATGTACACTATAAAGAAAACATGGTAAGGTTAGCAAGTGAGGAAAGTGGGAAATGCTTTCTGGTACAATACTTTCTTCAGAGAGGTAGCACCTGGGCAGGAATCTGCATGATCAGAAGTTGCAGGCATACACTTATCTGGGCTATGAGTCAGCCTGCTTGAATTTCAGGACGGACAGAAAACAAGACAGTACGGCTAACGTGCAGGGAACATGGGAGAGACATAAGAGATAGAGTCATAGAGGCAGGTGCAGGCCAGGTCAGGAAGGAGCTTATGAGGTTGGAAAAGCTGTTTGAACATGAAGCTAAGTACAGCAGAAACCACAGAGGGATGGAGAAGGAGTGGGGAGTCTTTAAGTGAAAGAGAGGCTAGTTTGCTAGAAATTTTTTTCTGGCTTCTGTGTGGAGACAAGGCTGTGAGAGTCATAAGAGGCAAAGTCGTGGAAAGGTCAAGTGTCTGGCGAGATCTGTGTGACCAGTAGAAATGGTGAGGAGAGGTCCCACATGGGGTGCACCTGACAGGACCTCCTAATGTTCTGCATGTAGGCAAGAGAAGATCAAGGATGTCTGCTAAGTTCTTGGTCTACCTCCAACAGTTTGCCTTTTTGAATCTTATTTGTAAGAGAAAGTAGCTAGAACTCTGATGCTAAACAAATGAGTCACCATAAAGCTATGGAGGTGGGGGGAGGGACAATCCACAGACAGGAGGATGGTTCTTACAACTCCAGCTAACCAAAACAATAAAAACACTTACTAGGTTATATAATTTCTATAAGTAAATAAAGATTAAAACTGAATAGATATTTTCCAGGAAAGATAACATGAATGGTTCATAAATTTATGAAAATATGCCCGGCTCATATTGTTAACTGTGGAGTAATAGGAGCTCCTATTTTGTTGTTGAAAGAATAAATTAGTACTGTGATTTTGAAAAACAGTTTGACATTATTTTACAAAATCAAAATTCTTGCCCATTTAAACTAGGAGATATGTACAAAATTGTTCATATTGGCCAAAAGGTGAAAATAATCCATGTATTAGATCAATAAATGATAGCATTTTATACATGGAAATTAATGAATTCCGATGATAAGTCACAACAGTGATAAATCTTAGAAGTGCATTATAGGGCTGCATAATGGATAGCCTAGATAGCTAAGCACCTGCCTAGGCAAGCATAAGAAGCTAGGTTCAATCTCTGATACCACATACTATGGTGCGTGCGCTTAGCCAGCCATCAAGGGTGGACATCGTGGTACACGCCTGTAATCCCAGTGCTGGGGAGGCTGAAATAAGATCACTTTGAGTCTGAGCTACATAGTAAGACCCTGAACCAAATACATAGAAAAAAGAGAAGTGCATTATGGTTTTGAGTTTTAAGGCTCAACAGTAACCAAAACTAAAAATTGTTTAGGCCACATACATGTGTGATTAAACTCTTGCAGATGGAAAATTCCAGAATGAGAAATGGAGTTAAGAATGAGTTAGTAGAGTATGGAGGAGCGGCAGGGGGCACTGGTAGAGAAATACTAAGACACTACAAAGAAATTGAGACTGTCTGTTTCTTTAGTTAGGGTAGCTTCCCAATGTTCATCTTGTTCTGTGGTATAATTTAGGTTACATATAATCTCATATGTCAGTAGAAGTTATATGATAAACTCAACTTCAAAACAGATGTATTAATTTACAAATTCTGTCTTCTATCATATTACACTTAAAAATCCTAGTTCACAGCTTCCAAAGTCTGGACTTTTTTAGTGTAACTTGTTTCAAACCTTCCAATTATCCCAGAATGTTGACTTAACCCAGGACGTTGAATTTCTGGCTTTCAGTGTGGCTGCTGAGAGGAGTGACTCAAGTTGATTCTAAGCATTCTTTCATGCTTTTAGTAATTAAACACAGGAAACCTAACTCACAGCCCCTACTCCTTATTTGATAGTCCTTTCTGGCAAGAGTTCAGAAACCCTAGTAGCTACGAGAATTTTCCCTATAGCTTTAGCCAAAATGTCCAAGAAGGATGTTTGGGTTCCCCACCAGAATGCCAGTGTCAGGCACTTTGCTTTAAAGAGTCTTGCTATCCAACTGCCAGCACTTCAGATGCCCCACAAGACAGGTACAACTGGCCAGGCATCATGGTACACACTTTCATCCCAGCACTCTGATGACTGAGGTAGGAGTTCGAGGCCAGTCTGGGCTACAAAGTAAGTTCAAGGCCAGCCTGAGTTGCATAGTGAAACCCTACCTTAAAAAAATATATAGAAAGAAAGAAAGAAAGAAAGAAAGAAAGAAAGAAAGAAAGAAAGAAAGAGCCACAAATCATCAACCTCTAAATTCTAAGAAATTTGTATTCTTGTGATGAATGTAATCATTATTTACTGCAAATG
>PVKN010003341.1:0-37734 GCA_004027915.1 Capromys pilorides | reverse complement strand
CATACACTGCAGTTTGGGTGAATATTTAAAGTCTCTTCACTACTCATGCACACCCCATCTCTTTGTTATTGTTTTCTTCCTCTGAAATTTCTTTTTTTTCTCGAAATAGGGTCTCAATATATAGTTCAGTTCAGGCTGATCTTGAACTCACTATGCAGCTCAGACTGGCTTTGAACCCAAGGTGATCCTCCTCCTTCAGCCTCCCAAGTTCTGGGATTGCTGGTGTGCCCCACCACACCTGGATGCAATTCATTTGTTGTTTAAACCAAATTATGAGTCCTACAATGTTTCCACACCTAGATTTTGCAGATTGTGCTCCTCTGCTAAGATTTAACATAGCCTCTACTCTCTGTGTGTTCTCTAAATTGGCTATTACATTCTGAGGTTGATCAGATTCAAGTTGTAGCACTTTACAAGTAGATAGCTACATATCTATTAAAGGGCTCCATGGGTGGTTTGTGTTATTTATTCTGCAAAGCCATCTTATTTTTGCTTTGTGCCAACATCATTGCTACTTTATAGGTAAGGAAGCTGACTATGGCCTTTGGAGGTCAGACCACTCACTCACAGTCATGTGCCCAGTTGTGAGTGGAGTAGGAAGGGGCGGAGCAAGGCTGTTGACAGATACAGGGGTACACTGGGCAGGAGGAATAATTTCCAATATTCCACATCAGGTACGCAATTGCAGCACTTCGGGTGACTGAAGCAGAAGGGTTACAAATGGTTCCACCTGGGCTTTTAACGAAACCAAAGGATAGAATAAAATACAAATAAAAAATAAAATGGGCTGGGCTGTAGTTCAGTGCAAAGGATTTGTGTTCAATCCCCAATAACACCACCATCACCACTACCACCAAAAAGAAAGAAAGAAAAAAAAAAAGCATGTGTGCTTAGCATCTTTGGCATTTTTGGTTTGATCCTAGCACCACCTATACCTGATTACCATCCTCTCTCCATCGCTGCCCCTCCCTGCTTACAACTACCTGACCATGGGCAAGTGACAGGACCTCTCTAGATCTCAGCTTCTTCCTCTATAAGCTGGCATGGTTGATGGCACAGTTGCCTAGGATGGCTTCACAGATTGAATAGGACAATTGCCCCAAGCACTTGGCCTAGTATTATGTTCCTCAGTGATATCTAGCTATTCCTAAAGTGATCAACCTTGAAAATATATGGCTAAGGTAATAGACATGTCAATTACCCTGCTCTGATCATTCCATGTTGTGTATGTGCTCTACCCATACATATGAATAAATACTCTATGCAAGTTCAAAGTAAAAATATCATTTAAAAAAATCTTTCAAGAATAGCTGATTGAGATTTTCAAAACAACGTCCAATGAAATGCTCATGCACATTTTTGCCTGAAGAATGATACCTATTTTTAGCATATCAGGAGAAGTTCTTCATTTTTCTAATACTTGGCATGTAGAACTGACAAGAAGAAAGGCCACTTAGTTCGGGCTCCTTAAAAATGAGGTGACAGGGCCAGCGAGATGGCTCAGCGGTCTAAAACGCATGCATCAGAAAGCTTAGGCACCCGCTGGGACTGCAGCTTAATCCCAGGCACCACATGCTGCGCCAGCCTCACCCCCACCGCAGGCTGAGCTGGCCATAACACAAACAAATAAATGAGATTTAAGAAAAATAAAATTAAATTAAATTTAAAAAAAAATGAGGTGACATCAGCTGAACTACCTAGGGAGACCATGCCTACAATCCTAGCACTTGGGAGGCTGAAGCAGGGGGATCACTGTGTGTCGGAGGCCAGTTTGGGTTACATAAGAAGTCCAAGGCCAGTGTGGAGTACATAGCAAGGCCCTACCTCAAAAAAAAAATAGATGATGGCAATGTAGCATCATATGACAACAGTCAAGCTAGGGCCCTCTGCACCAATATAAGACTGTCACATTCCATGCAGGGCTCGAAGCAGTGAAAACTCTGAGACCAACAACTCTTTTTTCATATCAAGTCACTGATCTATGAAGCAGACTTCAGATCTCTTGGGCTATTCTTCTCCGGTAGCCTGTCCCTTGTTCCTCTGGCCACCAGCACAATGATGACTCCCCAGGTCTTCGGATGCGCTTTCCTCTCTTTAGCCATTTGCTACCATTAAAACCAATGATTGTTACCATTTTGCTAATATTATTCTTTTTAAAAAATTCTTTTTTCTTTTATGTTCCTCAAATATCAACTGAAGAAAATTCCCCTGGAAGCTTAGGAGTTCCAGGAACCTGCAGGATCCCTTCCCACTTTATTTTGTGTGGCATGTATCCCATTCTTTGGCCAAACTTTATTACTTCTGAGCATCTTCTAGTACCACTTGTCTTTGCCTTTATCCATACTTTGGTCCCTTGAATCCCTGCTTTTGCTACTGCCAACCTGTTCTCCCTTAAGGCTCTTCCCTAAAGCTGCAAAGGATCTCCCCATTCAACCATCCA
Organism: Capromys pilorides; assembly: GCA_004027915.1. Classification (NCBI taxonomy): domain Eukaryota; kingdom Metazoa; phylum Chordata; class Mammalia; order Rodentia; family Capromyidae; genus Capromys; species Capromys pilorides. The sequence goes on along the minus strand of PVKN010003341.1, from coordinate 35,294 downwards.
TTCATCCAGCCAGTCAGCTGTCCTTTCTTACATTCACACATCCATCCATCCTGGCATTTTTCTATCTACTATTTATTGAGCATCTATTAAGATAGTTGCTGGGAATACAAGCTGTCCTTCCTGACAGCAGTTGATTGTCCATCACTGTACTGTCCATTCTGATAGCTGTTATCCATATGCAGCTTGTGAGTACTTAAAATATGGCTAATCTAAATTCACATGTGCTCTAAACTGAGTTTTAAGCACTTCCCATAAAGAATGTGAACTATCCTATCGATGATGTTAATTGATTACACATTAAGATGTAATATTTTCTATAGTTTGGTTATTTATAATTAAAATTAATAGTATTTTTCCTTTTTAAAATATGGCTTCTGTAAAATTCCAGATTATATGTGTGGCTTGCGTTGGTGGTTCATATCCTTGTTCTACTGGACAGCGCTGGCCTTGAAGGAGGATACAAGGATGGAAAAGAAAAAATGCAAATAAAAACTTTCATAGGTGTGCTTAGGAAAGTGTATACAGGGTGCAGGGAAGTGTTGTTCTTCATCTGGAGGCCATAAGTTAGGAGGGAATCAGTGTCTATTATAATGTGTCACACAATGAATTATGAATATCTGAGTGCTCTGTGGTAGGCATTTTAATACCTTCACTCATTGGCTTGAACTTTAAGTATCCCACATAATCTTATAACAGCAGTCACCACAGTGACCACTGCTCCCTCCTAGTCCAAGTGCATCATCTCTTAGCTGGCCTTTGCTGCTGCAGACTTTTAGTCTCCTTCCTACCCACCTTCAACCACCCCTCACTTTCTGGCTGAACTGATCCCTCTAAAACACAAATCTGATCATGTTACTCCCCAAGTTCAAACTCTCCTACAGTCCCACATTATCTTCCACCCCAAATCTGAATTCCACCTCGTGGAGACAGGTACCGTCTATCCCATCCTGCGTATCTCCTCTGTTCCACCTCTTTATACACTTCCACCTTCTCAGGAAGAATTTTTCTCTTCTCTTTGGTTAATGTCCACTTTTTCAGATTACATTTTCTTTCTCTCTCTTTTATTTTCTTCCCTGGGGGTGGGGCTGGCGCAGCATGTGGTGCCAGGGGTCAAACCGCGGTCCCTGTGGTTGCCTAAGCTTGCCTAAGCAGGCACTTTAGATCACTGAGCCATCTCACCGGTCCCCTTTCTCTTCCTTCCTTCCTTCCTTCCTTCCTTCCTTCCTTCCTTCCTTCCTTTCCTCCTTTCTTTCATTTTAGTTTGATTTATTTGACACATGGTCTAGCTGTATAGATCAGGCTGAACTTGAACTCACCAGGTAGCTCAGCCTGGCCTCGAACTCCTGCCTCAGCTTCCTGAGTGCTGGGATTACAAGCATGTGCTACCATGGCCAACTTTTTTCAGATTATGTTTTTAACATTACCTCCTCTAAGAAGAGTTTCCAAAACTCTCTCTTACCTTCTCTTTATGATCATGCTGACATAGCACTTGCCAGCATTACATTTGGCAGATAGTTTCAGAATGTCTAAATCCTTTAGGTTTCCATGGATTCCAAATCAAAAACTCCCTTTCTATTAAAATTATCTGCCTATCTTTGAGGGCAGCCTGGGCTAATAGTGAGTTTAGGACCAATCTGAATTACATAGCTAGACAGTGCCTGAAGAAAAGAAGTGTCTGCCTGTCCATGGTTCTGCCATATCCCATGCTCCTTGAGACCAGAACCACAACTGTGCTGTTGCTGGTATTTCCTTACCCACCTCCCGCCACTGCACGGCCTGTAGACACAGAAGACTCAATAAGCATTTGTCATACGTTGGCTTTCTGCAAACCAAGAAGGGCAGTGATTATCAAGTCTTAAGTATGACTATTATGATAGAGAGAGAAAGAGTGTGTGTGTGTGTGTGTGTGTGTGTGTGCGCACGCGTGTGTTTTGAGATCAAATTAAGGATTCAAAAATGGTAGGTGGTACTCTATCACTGAGCTATATACACTCCAGCTCCAAGCTTTCTAAATCAAATTAAATCTGACTTAACCAGCTCCTATACAGTTGATAACCATCATTAAATTAGTAATTTACAGGAAATTCTGTTGAATTTTCAAGAACACCAGAGTTTAAGAAGCCAAATAAAATTCTAGAGGATTTCATCTTTCTTAGCTCTGTTAGAGACTCTGTTTTTACCAAAATTTATTTACTTGATTATTTATCTTATGTAGTTGGTACAGGGTGTCACTACGCAGCTCGAATTCATAGTGGTCCTCCTGTTTTCAGCCTCCCCAGCGCTGGGATTACAGGCCTGTGCCACCATTCCCAGACACTGTGGCCAGCTCAGAGCACTCGGGGGCAGGGCCAGCACAGCATGTGGTACTGGGGATTGAGCTGTGGTCCCTGTGCTTGTCTAAGCAGACACTTAGTCTGCTGAGCTACTTCGCTGGCCCCCTTTTCCAAAATTTATACAAATGTCCATGAGGGATGAAACTGTAGCTTACTGGTAGGAAAGAAAAAAAAATTAGGCAAATAACTAAAAAGAGTCCATCAGGTCAATCTTAACTAAGAGATAGCAGGGAGATAGCCAGAGGCATAAGCACCTGCCTCTCAAGCGCAAGGTCCAGAGTTTGATCAGAAGAAATGCTTTGTCTAAAAATGAACAGCAGCTTAAGGCAACAACAAATGCTTATTGAATGTCCATATTATCTAGTTTTTTGTTTTGTTTTGTTTTAAAGGAAACTAGAAATCTGGGTTTGCATGTGCTAGGTTTTAAATTCACAGAGTAGTTTGGTGGGTGTTGCTCACGCTTGTGATCCCATTTCAGAGGCTGAGGCAGGAGGATTGCAAAGAGTTACAAGCCAGCCTGGGCTACACAGTCAGTTTAAGCCCAGCCTGAACTATTTGTTTTAAGCATCTGTTTTTTGGTTTTTGTTGCTTTAATTCGCACTGTAAGTTCAATGATTTTTTTAAAGTAAATTTATCAAGTTGTGCAACCATCACCAGAAATCATTTTAGAACAATATTCTGCACTCCAGTTAGGTCTCTTCTGAGCATTTCCTGTTAATTCCTGTGTTGACCCTCTTTCCTGACCCCAGCCATAATCCCAGACAATGAGCCATCTACTCTCTGTCTTTATAGCTTTGCCTTTTATGGATATCTCAATAGATGGGATGATTCAATACATGTTCTCTTGTGTCTGGCTTCTTTCACTGAGCTCGGTGAATGTTTTCAAGGTTCATCCATGTTGCACACCATTGTTTATTGCTTTTTATTGCTGAGCGGTATTGTGGTGTATGGATCTACCACTTTTGTCTATCTATTCATTAGTCAAACATTAAATTGTTTTTAGTTCTTGGCTGTTTTGAATAATGCTGTCTTAAACATTTCTGTGCAAGTTTTTGCATCCACATAAGCTTACTTCTTTTTCTTCCTTTTGTCTTTTTAGATGGATACCTAAGGGTAGAATTGTGGTATCGTATGGTAAGTTTTATATTTAAATTTCTTTTGTTACTATAATCAAAAGAACACAATACATTTAACTTTCAAAGGAACTGTTTTCCAAAGACTGGGAATTCCTGTTTCTCTAGTTCTCATCATCATTTTCCATTGTCCCCCCCACTCCACCCCTTCTTGATTGCAGTCATTCTGGAGGGTGTGAAGTGGTGTCCTATGGTTTTGATTTGCATTTTCATAATGGATAATAATGTTTGAGAGCTCTTAATTTTTAAATGTCTGAATTTGTTAAAAAAAAAAAAATGCTGTTCTGTACATATCTGTTCTGTACAGCTGGAACAAAACAAATTCATGGGCTGGACATGCCCTGAGGGAACAAATTTGGACTTCTAACCTAGACCCCACAAAACAATGATCTGTGAACTTTTACTTTGGAGGGTAAAAATTTTAAAATTTGTCAGTAAAAATAACTAAAGAGAAAAAAGAGCTATTTCTCACATTTTTGTAATAAGATTGTACGCTAGAAAAATTTCTATCTACTCAAAAAATTGTTTTAGTGTGCTATATATTCATTGAATGAGTTCATTTTATTTTGTTTTGCTTTGCTTTGTTTGTGCTGCTGGGGAGTAAACACATAGCCTTTGTACTATGCTACATCCCTAGCTCTTTTCTCATTTAAGTGACTAGGTTGCCCAGGCGATGTCTTTCTGTGTCTTCTTTTTGGAGGTGAGGTTAAGGAGTTTGTCATTGTTGAACATGTAGGAAGTGGCAGAATTGGATTCAAAGCCAGATCTGTCAAGTTCTAAATCCTGATTTCCTTAACAAAATCTCAGCAGGGTAGGAGATGGAGCTATTTGGAAGGGTTGGATGATGGAGACCAGGGGGCTGGTGTGGGAGAGCTTCAAAGGAGAGGGAGCAAAGAGGTTTTTGAAGACTGATTTCATAAACAAATAAAGAGAATTTAGGTGGAAAGAAGTTACTGGGTGGAAGGGAAAATAGGAAAAGACTACCTTGGGACCTATTGTTTTTGCACGTTGCATCTTTCCTCTCATCCATGGAGAGGCTTCTAGCAGACAATAGAGCTTGTGGAGCCAAAGTGCTGGAGAGATGCCAGAGTGAGACATACACTTGGGGACATTCTCTTTGTTAAGTGGATTTTCCATCAAGACTAATTTTTGTGGGATTTAATTCCAGTGAACTTCCTATCCTCCTGTTCTGATGGTCTACTGAATTTGTTTTAAAATTAAGAGGAAGTTTTAAACGATGAAAAACCACAGACCTGATGGAGCTGTGTGTGGAAGCTGTAAACACGGAATATTGCCTTCAGAAATAACTTCACTGACAACTAATTCAGGCCTTAGAGTTTGTCTTGGGTCTTCTCTATACACGTTTTAAAAATTTGAAAAGGTCAAACCTTCACATCTTCTGCACCGTTAACTTGTACTCCGCATGCAGAGTACACTAAAGACAAAACTTTTCTTGGGGCCAAGTCACAAGACATCTGGACAAGGGGCACTTACCCCAGTGGGCAGGTGGGGGTGGGGGACTCGTGGGTCAGGACAAAGGACAATACTGATTCTTACTTTCTCAGGAAGGACTCTGCACTCAGCTGCTTGGAGTTTTCTGAATTCCAGCAAAGCCTTCCTTATCATACTTCCTGCCTTGTTTTGTTTTTTACTTTACTTTTATCAGACTAGAAGCTTCTTGAACGCTTCCATAATATAATGAAATTATACACATATATCTAGTATTAAATAACTACATCTTATGCAAATGTTAGCTTACAAATGTTACATCTTAATGCAAACATTAGCTCTTAAGTTTTTTAAAAGGATATTTTATTTTGTTCTTGTGATTAAGGCTATTGTACACATATACTTAACAGTTGGGTTGTAGTTGAGTAGATGCTGCAGACATTTCATTAAATATTTATTAACTTCGATTTTTTAGCTTCCTTCCCTTATTTTGGAACCTATTTATTTTTTATTACAGGTCTTAGATGTTTTCTGAGGCCTGTGAAGAAGAGCTCACAGCCTGGGAAATGACAGCCCTGCAGGAACTCAGAGACTCCTCGGCAGCTGCTCTGAGGGTAAGCTCTATTTGATGAATGAACGAATGAGGTGAATGAAGTGTTTTTCTCAAGGGTCCTCTCCAAGGCTCGTCCGCTTATTCTTCTGGAATCTCAGCCCTGCCCGGAGGCTGGACCAGGAGGCCCCTCCTCTAGGTAACACTAAAACTGCCGCAGCGGAGAAAGGTGCCCGGCGGCCCACACTCGCCAACCTAGGTAGCCTCGTCTTGGGGGGGGACACCGTTGTGAGCGTTAGCCGCTGCGACGGCGTCCTGGGACCCCGCCGAAACCTGGCGCATGGGCGGAGCCGCACTGCTCCTCCCGGCGTCCCTCCCCCACTGCAGGTGAGCCGCAGAGCCGAGCCCCCCCACCCAGCCCCGGGTGACGTCAGGCCTCTGGACCGCGTTCCGGCCCCGCCCCTGCAGGCAGCGCCCGGGGCCCGCGTCTTCGCGATAAAAGCCTGTCCTGCTGCAGGACGATCCGACTGCGGCAAGCCGAGGAGGCTAGGCGCTCGAGTAGGCTGCAGCGGCCGTCCGACGCTAAGTCGAAGCGCTTCTAGTCAGGATTGGGAGCTCCTATCGCGCAACACCTGCCCTACTGCGCCCACAGCCCGGGTTAGCTTAGCGCACTCGCCGCTGCAGGGTCCGCACCCGTTGCCTCGCGGGATCGCGGGGCGCCCAGCCGGCCTCTGCTGTCCATCGCCACCGGAGCCAGCCAATCGCGTGCCTCTGTCTCGGCCGCACCTCCCGGAATCTCTGATGGACGTGAGAGCCAGCCTATGAGACTGGGATCCTGGAGGTCTAGGCCGGGAGCGGGAGCCAATGAGCATCATTCCAGGTGGGTGGAGGGAACCGGACTCGCGAAGGTAGCTTCGTTCGGGTTGCTAACGTCTTTCCTTGGAGATGGGTGCGCAAACGGACCAGTGGGTCTGGGGGCGGCAGTGATGGGCATGGGGCTGGCCCAATGAGGGTGGGAGTGGGTGGGGCCGCCGCGAGCAGCAGTGCTAAAGGAGCCCGGCGGAGGCAGCGGTGGGTTTGGGACTGAAGCGCCGGATCTGTGGTCGCGGTAGGGGACGTGCGCGGGCGCCACCATCTTCAGCTGAAGGTGAGTGAGAGGTGCGGCTGCCCGGTTCGAGCGCCACGGCCCCGGGCGCGAGAACAGTTTCTGAGGGAGGGAGGGAGGGAGGGGACGGATTCCGGGCTTGGGGACCCGGCGGCTGTGGCGCGCAGGAACGGAACCTGAGTAGGAGCTAGGAAGGCAGAGGGGGCTCCAGGCGGGAGGATTCGTGCTGTGGCCACCCTCCGCTCGTTTAAGCTGGAACCTGGGAGGGGTGGAAAAGAGCTGTGGGACCTGGACAGTAGGGAAGGAGAAACCCTTGGAAGGGTGAGGAACGGAGTCCGGTAGAGTGAGACCCCTGCAGAGATCCCGGCCCGGCTGTGCGGGAGGGCGACCCCTGGGGTATGAGGATGCAGATCTGGGGGTGCGGTCCCAGGGACCGGGTCTTGTGTGGGATCCCTGGCGGCGTGGAATTGAGGTGGCGGCTAATGCCCTAGTAGGGCCCCGGCTTCCCTGCGGGTCTGTGTCTACCTTCCAGGCAAGGACTGGGTTCTGGGGCGTGATGCCGGTGGCTGGGGGCGCTGGACCGGAAGGGCTCCTGGGTGAGTTAGGCTGGGCCAGGCTCCAGAGGCATGGCAGAGGGGTTCGCCGAGGGCTCAGAAGGCGGGCGGCGGACCTGTGGGGTGGACAAGCTGGAGGGCAGAGAGGCTGAGGACGGCCCGGGAAACGCGCGGCTCTGGAGCCGGCCGCCGGGAGGGTCGCGCTCTGCCGGCGCCGGGCGGGCAGCGCGGGAGGGGGCAGCACGGCGCGCGCCCGGTGGGCCGCCGGGGCCGGGGAGACGCCGGGCGAGGCCTGGGCGGTGTAGGGGGGCGAGGCGGGAAATGTGGCGGGGGCGCGCTGCAGCCTGGCGGCTGGGGGGAGGGTCAGCCCTAGCGTCGGGATCTCTTTATTGTGTAAGTGATCTGGGAATGGCTCGACGCAGTCTCTTCCTTGCCTGCTGTAGTTGGGGTCACACCCATAGCCCATAAAATCGGACTGGAATTGGGTCGGAGGGAAGTTGAAGCTGTGGAGTCCTGGCATTGGCGGGGGCTTTGTGGGCCTGTCGTGAGCGGCTTCGGCCCAGGGACCCGGGAGGCAGCCAGGCCTGCCTGGGACTGGAGCCCTAGGAAGGAGATTGGCAACTCGTTGGGGCTGACCCGGGTTGGTGAGGTTTGGGTAACGTGGCCTCTGTCTGCTACCGTTATCTCTGTCTCTTAGGGCCTCTGCAGCTCCCTTCAAGATCACTGCGGTGGATGGAAGGGGGTGGGGTGGGCTAGGGTGGAGTAGGGGAAAGCAGGCGGGGGAGATCCAGACTGCAGATGAAACAAAGACTGCTGTTTTCGCGAATAATATAATACTAAATATAATACTTTGGCTATACTGAGATTTTGGTGTTGCTTTTAACATTGAAACTGAGAATTCTTTGAGTCAGGTTTAATTATGTTTGATGGTATCTTACTCTGGAAAACTTTATAATCTATTCATTGTTTTATCTCCTCCATCAATCTGCCTCTCTTAATTATTGTAGTCCCATGCTTTTGGTGTTTAAGTATGCCCTGTCTGTCTCGGGTTCTGGAATAGTGGCCATTTTATGCATCTCCTCACTTCTGCATCTTAAATTCAGTTCTTTCTCTCCTTATCGGGAGCAAGCATATGGTGTAATTGTGCGATATAGCGCAGGCTTCTCCGATGTTTATTTGGGCTTCGTAGAGAAAGCATTACAGTGAAGAGACAGGACAGAAGGTGAGACAGGAAAATTTGAAGGGCATGTTCTAGGGTGGAAAGCTGTATGCTTCTGAGGTGCATATACTTTTATTATATATGAAAAATTAACATTGCTGGTTTTGGGATCCAAGTTTTAGGAATACTTAGCACAGTGTAAAATATGAATCGGGAGATGGTGCAGGTCATAGATAGTACTTTTGCATTTGTTTTGTGATCATTTGTTTAAGCAGAGTTTTGATAGTTAACAGACTTACACAGCCCTGTCATGTAAGTGACCTCAACTGTAGCCCTCACTAAACAAATTGGGACAATTGTTTTAGTTCATTTGTTTTAGGATGCTCTATCTTAGATAACTTATCTATCATTTTGATTACTTTTTTTCTGTGTAAGCTGTTCAGAACATTGCACTTTTTCTCTCTGTGCAGTGTGACAGTGGGTTCCAGGAGGCAGTTGAAGTTTATAGGGTGGTGTTTCATTGCGAGTATAAACTGACCAGGAGATACAGAATGCCACAGTGTGTCTAAAACCAGTCGTTATGGTGGGAACTTCAGTTTGTAGGGGGTTCGTTGCTTCACTGATGGATGATTGAATTCTAGTTAGACAACTATTTTGCAGGATACCAAGACAATCTGCAGATCATCTTCAAATCTTTTACAAAAGGGTTCTTGTTTAGTATCCCTCCCCCCCTCCAGTAAATACAGGCATTTTTTTCTTTGAAATGCAGAGGCTTTGCCACATTGTGCTAATGTGCTCATAAGGTAAGCTTCTACTCTTTAAGCTATAATAGATAGCTTTTTTTAATTTAGAGACAGGCAATATATAGTACTAAATGTTCTTCAAAATTTCCTCCCTCCTGTCTTCCTTCATTGCAGCCTGCACACCAGACCTGACCTTTGGATTTAATCACAGTTGTGTCTGGTACTTGCTGGGCCGTGTGACTTTGGGTGGGTCGTTGGCTTTCTCTGTTCTTCAGGTTCTTCAGGTGGAGATACTAATTGTACCCCCTGGTGGAGCTGTTGTGGGGATGGATATGTGTATGTACCTGGTGCCTAGACATAATTAGGAGTATGTAAGAATGATATTTGGTATTTGAAAAATTCCAGTTTTATCCTTTTAGCAACACAAAACATTTGGGAGTGTTATGTTGTTAAATACCAGGATTCCCCAGATCAGATACCAAATGTACAATGGAGTGAAAAAACAATGTATTTGGCATTCACCACTGAGAAGTTCACTGAATAAAAACATCTTCGCTGGCGTCCTAAACTTTAGCAGTTGAACAGTATGAGTGCCTGCTGCTTTCTGAGTTAGACCCCTGGTGCTGTGCAGGAGAGGGCAAGAAGAACAGCACAAAATGTGAGGAGAAGAGAGTATTAAATTGCCAGATTGACCTGAAAAGAACTTCTGAAGGGTGACATTTGGGTCAGGAGTGGAGGGAATAGTAGGTTTCTCTGGTTGTGGAGAAGTTGAAGCTTACTGTGAGGGTAGGGACCATTCATGTAGGATTGATCAATAAGTATAGATCCACTGTTGTGTACCATTGACTCTGCTAAATGCTCGAGATACAGCAGGGGAAAGAATAAAAGTAATTTGTGATCCTACTATTCAGTAAAGACCCAATGAATATCTATTCCATTAAAAAAAAAAATACAGGGCCGGCGAGATGGTTCAGTGGTCTAAAGCGCCTGCGTAGGAAGGCTCAGGCAACTGCAGGGACTGCGGTTCGATCCCCGGCACCACATGCTGCGCCAGCGCCACCACCAGGGCAGGCTGAGCCAGCCACAAAATAAATAAATAAAGAAACGAACGCAGCAAGCAAACAAATAAATAAATTAAAAAAAAAATACATGTGTATGTAATTTTCTTGCACAAATTCAGAAGCATGTTGTGATACTTTTATGATAATTTTAGGTTTTTTTATATTACATTACGAATATCGTTATACCTAGAAAAAGTACTGCCCAATTTTAAATTTTCTTATTTTTAAAATAATTTTTACAGGGCTGGTGAGATAGCTCAGCAGTCTAAGGGCCTGATTTAGCAAGCACAGGGACCAGGGTTTGATCCCTGGTCCTGCTTGCTGTACCAGCCCTGCCCCCAGGGCACGCTGAGCCAGCAACTGGGTGTGGTGGCTGAAAACGGAAGGATCACTGTGAGTCCAAGCTGCATAGTGAGACCCTGTACCAAAATACATAAATGAAAAAAAATAATATTTTACAGTATTTGTTTTCATGACCCGTTCTAGAAAGGACCTGTTATTTTAACTTGTAACCACCTATTAAGTTTAAGAATATAATTATATACTTACAATAAAGGAATCTGTGTGTGTGTACTAGAAGCAACGTAGAATATATAGCTTATACCAAACAAGAATAATTTATCATTTTATTATTATTATAATAGTGGGATACTTTCTTTTACTAGATTCCATTCTAAAAGGTGCCATTTGTATCCTAATATTTGTTCTCAAATTTACCCAGGCTGATTCCCACACCCCATTTTACTAGTATGCAGTGTTTTTCAGTTAGAAAGACTTATTATTAGTCTTTTTGTTTTAGAGACAGGGTCTCTTTTTGTACAGCAGGCTGATCTTGAGCTCCCTATGTAGCTCAGACTGGTCTCGAACTCACCACAATCCTCCTTCCTCAACTTCCAGAGTGCTTGGTTTATAGGCATGTTCCATGGCTCCTACTTTTTTTTAAATTTTTTTTCTTTCTTTTTTTTTATTATGGCCAACTCAGCCTGTCCTGGGGGTGGGGCTGGCGCATTATGTGGTGCTAAGGATTGAACCGAGTTCCCTGAGGTTGCCTAAGCTTGCCTAAGCTTTCCTAAGCGGGTGCTTTAGACAACTAAACCATCTCGCCAGCCCATAAATTTTTTGTTTTATTTTATTTTTTTGCTGTTCCAGGGATCGAATTCAGATCTTTGCGCTTGCCAGGCAGGCGCTTATGCCACTGAGCTATCTCTGGTGACTCCCACTTTTGTTGTTAGTCTTAAAAAGCTTTACCCTTAAAGATAACAGGCTTTTGAAGCCATACTTCTGAATGTACACAGGCCCACGAATATTTTCTGTATTGTTCACACATGGATGCCCAAGAAGGGAAATGTAAGTTTAGTTCTAAAATGTCTTAGCAGGTTTACTTGTGTAAGTCTAATATGAATCACAGTTTTGTAATTTAGATTTATTTTGTTTAATGATTTTTTAAAAATCCAAATCTATGACCTTATAACATCAATACATTCTTTTGATCATGTAATGAATTATTCTAGAGCGTTGCTTTTCAGTCTTTATCTGCCCCAACCAACCAAGTAGTAATTGTGGCAGGCCATGGCAGCCAGAGAATTGGGGAGCAGTGCTTGCCAACTGTGGCGCAGGACTGACCAGCAGCACCGTCTGGGTACTTTCACCATGTGGGTACTTGGTGATTCTTGAGCTTTACCCTAGGCCTACTGAATCAGAACCTCTACTTAGTTAGCATCTTTATCCACTACAGTGAATAATGTTGTGGGACATATATCTTATATCTAAAGAAAGTCATCGGTGTTCTCTGTAGAGTAACACATATGCACATATTAGTGTCCAGCATGTTTATCCCATTTTATGGAGCTTGAAGTTCATCTCTGGATTCAAGCTTAAAAGCCCACTAATAAGTTTGAGTCTCTTACTATTTCCCTTGCAGCTTACAAGGGATGTCTTCTATGGATCCTCTTGCCTTTAGAAAATCCTCAACATTCCTGGCATTTGGTGGGAGGAGGTGAGGAGATACATTAAAATAAGAATAGTCATTTGGCTTCTTGTACTCATTTGGATAAAATCATGGAAATTGTATGACATTTGTAATAACTTGTAATTTGGAATAATAGCAAAAAATGTTTGGGATAGTATATTCTAGAAAAACACCGTCAGGAATGACAAGCCATATCAGCAAGATGGATGATGAACATATAAAATCCTGACATTTGTTCCAAAAGGCCAGTTGCACAATGATAGGAGGAACTGTAACTTTGCAACCTTCACTGGTAGATCTATATAAGCCAAAAGACCTGGATACCCAGCTTTATATGACTAGTAATGTTGTCATGTGACTCCAAGTTAATGCTTGTCTTTGGTGGCCCCATTTGATTATATAAAGGCTATGTGGGACCATAGAGAAGCTGTAGAGGGACTGATTTGGGGTATCTGTAAAGAAGAACTTTGAATCTGAAGATGGACTGGGAGGCATGCATTCAACCTGATTCTGGCATTAGTCATGTGCTGTTGTAGCCATATGCTCGTGGTCATACTAGTTCCATGGGTGTTTTATCATGTGTCTTTATTTTCATTTGCTTCTTTCTACTTTCCCTTCTTAGTCCCGTTTAATTTGTGGTGAGGATAAAAGAGGAGATGGAGAGAAGATAAGGTCACTTTGGAGCTTTGCTTTTTTTTTCTACCTGCTTCTCAGCCCCCGGTAACTAAGGGCAAATTTTATTGAGTGGTTGTCAGACAATCAGAGTCATAATTAGTGGTCACCCCTGAAGTTTACCTTGGAAACTTAACTAGTATGGCCATAACCAAGAACACCCCAATTTCTTAACTCAGAGATTACTCCTTATGTTTACTAAGGGTTTTGTTTTATTTCTCAGAAAAATAAAATTTGTCAATTACTTTATATTTGGCAGACATCTGACTTTATCCCTCTTTTTTCTCAGAGACAATTCCTCTTGGATCCTTCCGTTTACAATGGCTCAGAGAACTGGACTGGAGGATCCAGAGAGGTATCTCTTTGTGGACAGGGCTGTCATCTACAACCCTGCCACTCAAGCTGATTGGACAGCTAAAAAGCTAGTGTGGATTCCATCTGAACGCCATGGTTTTGAGGCGGCCAGTATCAAAGAAGAACGAGGAGATGAAGTTATGGTGGAGCTGGCGGAGAATGGAAAGAAAGCGATGGTCAACAAAGATGACATTCAGAAGATGAACCCACCTAAGTTTTCCAAGGTGGAGGATATGGCTGAGTTGACGTGCTTGAATGAAGCTTCTGTCTTACATAACCTGAAGGACCGCTACTACTCAGGACTTATCTACGTAAGTATTTTTTTCAGATATTAATGGCAATTGGTGATGGAAAATTAATGTAAATTATCTCTTGTCATAATCAAGTGAGAATGTAGAATACCCTCTACAGTCTCTACTGAATGCTACTATTTCTGATAGATTCTCTCTTGTGTTCACAGTTGTTTTCCTTTAAATTTTAATGTGTTAGATTTGAATAATCCAATCTGTAATTGTATGTAGTAAAATAGTACCTGAATACTTTTTTAGTGGTGCTCTGGGGCATCATAAGGTGAGAGGGAGAGAGAGCACGTGGCAGAAAGACCAGGGACATTAAAGTGATGAGCCTTGCATTAGCAGAAGTATACAGACAACCAAATGGTAGGAAATCAAGTGACTGTCCAGGACCATAAAGTCAAGGGGCTACCTACAAGCTTAAGGTTTTCAGTAAGAGAAAGGATATGGTATCTTCCTTCATTGATAGATAGGAAAGTAGGAAAGAGGTTTTTAAGTGGAAACAGTTCAGGGTAAAATTGAAATTGTGGCTGTCCTTGGTTAGCTGCTGACATGTATGTTGTAGTCACTGATCATATAGAAGTTATAGAAATTAGTAAAGGACAAGGTAGAGAGGAAAAATGCAAGCTAGATACTAAACAGGCTCTAGAAAAGCAAAAATAAGTTTGAGGGGATAGGAGACAGAGGTGGCAAGGATTTGAAGAAGGTAACATGAATTGGTTTTAAACAGGATAAAGAGAATTAGTGAGAAAATTTGACGAGAGGTGGCTGAAATTAGAAAAAGGTATGTGCCACTGAGATTCATGAAGAATCAGCATTTCAATCAGAACTAATAGGGGCTAGCCAAATAGCTCAGCAGGCCCTGCCTGCAGGGTGCACTGAAAAGGCAATTGAAACTGGACATGGTGGAGCACACCTGTAATCCCAGCTCTTGGGAGGCTGTAAACAGGTGGATCACTACGAGTCCAATCTAGTAGTGAGACCCTGAACACCCTGTAGACCCTTCCCTAAAAATACACACACAAAAAAAAAAAAAGAAAAAAAAAACTAGAATTAATATTCCTGTAGGAATTAGTGTATTTAAGGAATATTTACTGGACACTGATATGTTCTAGATGCTGGAGATGTCAGGATAGTATGGAGAATAAAATGAGCTGGACCCTTGAGTTGTAATGTTGCTGGTGAGGAGATGAAGCAGGGATATAGGCTGCGGAGAGGAGGAGAATGAACAGCTTCCCGCAGAGGTCAGGGAAGGGCTCTTGGACAAGGCTGCATTTAGGCTTACGCTCTGCAAAGCTGAGCAGTGAGTTGTCTGCTTGTGACCTTTGCTGCGGTTGTTTCTGTCAAATTTGATGGACTCCCTTCTGTTCCTGTATGGGATGGGATGCAGAGTAGGAGAGGAAACGGCAGCAGTGCTGGGGAAGCCATTTGGGGAGAATGAAAAGACACAAGCAGAATGATGTAGGAAAAGGGGAGAAGCTAAGATAAAAACACCTGGAAAGCAGCAGCATGGAGAATTCAGTTGTGTGGAAGACGGCTACATCCTCATCTATCTCTGGGTCCAGCTGTGATTTTTGCTGTAGGCCTGAGGACAGAGGAACTTAGGTGTTTACTGCTGGCACAGAAGGTAACTTGTCGGGGACCTTTGGTGTCAGGCTGCATAGGAATGAAAGTGGGTGGGAGAGGCTGATGTGTAGATCAAGGGCTGGGGGTTTTAATGATATTGATGGCAGCATTCGTGGGCACAGGGGCATGAAAGAGCTAGAAAGTGAAGAGACTGGTCAGATGGTAATGTGGACTCAAGATTTGAGGAGTGGGTGGATCCACTTTGAGTTAAGTCGGGTGCACTGACTTCAGTAGCATAAGATTGCAGTGTGAAAGGAGATTGAGGCTGTGCAGGAAAGCGATCAAAGATGTCTAAGTGTATTTTATTTGTGACCATTTTCCGTGATAATTCTGAAATTTATGCAGCTTTTAATGAGTTTGTTTGTTTGTTTTCCTTTCCAACTGAACTCAGGACAACCTGCGTAAATTTGTGAGTTTCTTTTCAAAGCATGGCCTCTGTGATCTATACAGGAGAAGGGGAGTTTTTGTCATAGTAGAGGTAGTAATTTAGGAGGAAGAGCGCTGCTCCCATGGGGCCAGTGCAGAAGGTTTGCACTGAGGAGATCTGATAGAACACCGGCCTGTACAGAAGAGTGTGAAGAGTGGAGCGGGGCAAGGCCACCCTGCTGCATTGGGGTATCTTTGTTTTGGGTTTTGGAATGAATGCGGCAGGTGAGATTGATCAGTCAGTTAAACTTGAATGGTTGGACTTCCATGATATAGATGCTATATAATTGTATTGGATCTTTTGGAGCATATTTCAGTAGATGGATTGTGTTGGAGTTTAAATTTAATTCAAGCAAGTTAAGTTGCTAACAGATTTAGTTATGTTCTTTCCTTATGTTTTCTTTGGATTTACATTCCCTGACCTCTGGCTTCTCAGGTCCTTAATTTTCATCTTCCTTCCTAGTAAAACTCTAAATGTCTCCTCTAACACCATTTTAGCTCACCTCAGAAGTCTTAATAGGTAGCCTTTTTTTTTTACTTAGTTCTAAATTTTGTAATTTTTATTATAATTTCTTCAGCCTTAGACCTTTCGAACTTTTGAATATTTCCAACTTTTTGGTTTTAAAGTTATGTTCTTGCTACTGATTTTTTAAAAATCATTGTATCATAGTCAAAGAATATTGTCTATATATTGACTCTTGTTTTCATTGAGATTTATTTTGTGTAACATTGTCACTTTTAATTAATGTCCTATATGTTTGCAAAGAATGTGTATTTGTTTATTCTTGGGTGTAGGATTCCATATGTGGCCATTAGGTTAAGCTTTTGATTATATTGTTTGTATCTTCTATAGCCTGACTAATATTTGTCTGCTATGGATTACTGAGAGAAGTATGTTAAAAATCTTCCAGTGTGTGTGCGTGCGTGCGTGCGTGCGTGCTTGCTTGCTTGATTGATTGATTGATTTTGTAGGGATCAAACCCAAGACCTTGCACTGGCTAGGCAGGTGCTTATGCCACTGAGCTATCTCCCCAGCCCCCTCAAATTAGTGCTTTACTAATTAACTGCACATCCTTAAACAACATAATTTAGTTTTGCCGGCTTTTCAATTTTTGTGTAAATGAATCTCGTAGTCCATAGTCTTTTGTGTCTGTAAGTTTTTTGTTGTCATTTGTTTAGCCTCACATTTTAAAGATTGATCCATATTATTTTGTGTAGCTGTAATTCCATAGTTTTGTACCTTTTGGGCTATTCCTAAAATCTGCTCAGGGAAGTTGAGAGATCAAAGCTTTTCATAATAATATGATGATGTTGTTTACCTCTTTGACTATTGACATTTGCACTGATGGTCCAAAAGCAATATTGAATAAAATTTCTGACACCTAATCTTGAGTACAGGCGGTGACCCTAAGCTCTACTAACTTTATCTTTTATTAGCAATTTCTTTTTAAAAATCCAGTTTCATTCAAGGATGTCCTTGATGAAACTAGAAATATGACTGATCTTAAGACTCAACCCTTGAGAATACATCTTTTTTCCTTTATCAAATACTTGTCACAAATATGAATTAGAAATGATACTAGGAGTGTGACACCACATTTTTCACCATTTTGTGTGATGCAGTGGTTAAGTGTGCATAGATAGTTCTGTGCATGGACATAACAGTGGTTGCTTGGGAGAAAAGCATGTGTCTACTTATTTGAGTTGCAAGCTAGCCTTGCTGTTTTCGTGGTATCCCCTTTTGATGTGATGGAATGGCTGATGGCTAGCAGTGGTTACTCTCATAGAGATATCTGGCAGACATTTTCTTGAAAATAAACAAAGTGAGCCAGTCACTTCTAAGAAAACACCTGACTGTATTTGTTGCCAATGATAGAATTTCACTTTTTACAGGAAAATTAGGGTTTTTTGGGGGGGAGGTGGGATGGGGGTTTGAACTCATGACCTTGCACTTACCAGGCAGGCACTTGTGCCACGGAGTTATCTCCTCGGCCCCCAGGAAAGTTAGGATTGTGAGAAACTTATACCTGCCACCATGAACAAACCTTTCTGATGCAATAGACGGTGATAATAATGAGTGATTTCTTTCTTTTTTTTTTTTTTTGCGGTCATATAGTGAAATGACATCATGTAGAAGACTTGCATAATTCAGTGAGCCAGTGTTTTCCAAATGAGGTACACATGATGTCACAGAATCATGTGTTGGTAAAAGATTAATTCAACACCAAGCCACTGGATCTTGATGTAACAAAAGTATTAATTCACTGATGGGCTAGAGATACTACATTACACCCAATCTTTAAGTAATTTTTCAGTTTTGGTAGTTTCAAAGAGAAATATCTTCAAAAACCTGAAAAGACTGGAATTACTCTTTTTTTCTAACCTAGTAATAAATCTGTACAAGTCTGACTTTCTTCATATACTTCAGTGAAAAAACATATCACAATAATAGATTAAATGCAGAAAAAGATGAGAATTGAGCTGTTTTCTAGTAAGCCAGACAAAAAGTTTTACAAAAAAATATATAAAATGTGCCACTCTTCTCACTGTTTTGGAAAACAAAAGCAAAACATCATTTTTTATAAGAAATGTTATTTCTGTTAACATGTAATGAGCTTGTAGTTTTTAAATACATATAGAAAATAAAAGGTCTTTGGGATCTTTAATCACTCTAAAAAAGAAAGGGCTGGGGAGATAGCTTGGTGGTTTAAGCACCTACCTGGCAAGCTCAAAGACCTGGGTTCGGTTCCCAGTACCGCATGTGCCACCGAGCTGGCCACTAATACCAGCTGTGGCGGTGCATGCCTGTAATCTCAATGCTGGAGAGGCTGAGACAGAAGGATCACTGCAAGTCTGATCTGCGTAGTGAGACTCTATACCCAATAAAAACATTTTAAAGAAAGATTTTAAAAATAGTAAAAATAAAATGGAAAAAGTCTTGAGTAGTTTTGAGGGGGAGAGTGGATGCATTTCATTGTAAGATTTTTGACCAAATATATGTATCCATGCAGTTGTTTCTGAAACAAGCATACAAACGTGTGCATGCGTGCCATGTGTACGTGTGTGTGTGTGTGTGTGTGTGCGTGCGCGCGTGCGTGTTTTCCCCAGCTTGGTATTATAGTAAATACCGCTTCACTAAATTAAATTGCCTGGTGTGGGTACCTGGCACACATAAGCATCCCTTGATGGGTACGGTATGTATCTAAGAGAATTTCTGAATGATAAATGTGAATATCTGTAAGGTTATATCTTCTACTTTTCTAGAGAATTCTGATTTAGTCAGAGTCCTAGCAAAAAAAATAGAAGTTATTTTGCAAGTTCAATAAACAGAAGATTTAAAAATATGTAGGAATAACATCAAAAACAAATGAAGGATAGTGCGGTATTTGCAGTTGACAGCCCTAAATATGTCTTTTGTTGTTGTTTGTAGGGCTGGAGTGTGAACTGAGAGCCTGTACACTTTTTTTTTTTTGTCTTTTTGAGACAGGGTCTCGCTATGCAGTTCAGGCTGGCCTTGAACTCACTTTTGTAGCCCAGGCTGGTCTCGAACTCGCATTGATTCCCCTGCCTCAGCCTCCCAAGTGCTAGGATTATAGGCAAGAGCCTTGTACATTTTACACAAGTACTGTACTGCTGAGTTACAACCCCAGCCGCAGTGATACATTCCTGTAAAGGGATGGTAGGAAAGCGCTCCTAACTCAAGAGAGGATAGCTGTATGATGAGGCCTACCTAATAGGAACTGTGCCCTTCCTTAAAGGGTGCAAGTGTCCAGCAGCAAGTGTTAGGCCAAGAGCCTAGGCAGTATGTGACCCCTCTTCCTGCACGTTCAGTCTCTTGCTCATGTCTCCTTTTGGCCAAACTCAGCTTGAAGCCAGAGAGAAGGGAGTTGGGGGTAGGTTTCACGAGGTCACCATCAGTTCACTTTGGAATTGGATTTTGTGTGTGGTATGAGTTAGTGATGAGACCCATGACCTTCACCTGCCCCCGGCTCTCCATTGTCCCAGTGTCATTTAGAGAAACATCCTTCTCCACTTTTGTCATAAACCAGGTGTTCATAAATATGTTCTTGATTCCCTATTCTGTTTCACGGGTCTGAGTGCCTAACTTTGGGCTAATATCTACATGTCTTATTAGAGCTCTATAGTTTGTTTTGGCATGCAGTGCACTGTGGCCTCTCTTGTGTTTAAAGCTTGTTCTGACTGGCAGGTTCTTTGCATTTCAGTATAACTTTAGTGGCTGCCTGTCACATTGTCATATGCACGCACACACATAACTCTGTTGGAAGTTTGATTAGGATTACCTATTCTATAGTCAGTTCAGGAAGACAATCTTCTTTCCCCACCCCTCCCTCGTTCCCTTATCCTCTTGTCTTTTCTGGTACTGGTCATTGAACCTAGGTCCTTTGCACTGAGCTATATCCCAGCCTTTAATTAATTATTGATTTATTATGATTGTTTTAGAGACAGGGTCTTGCTGTGTAGTGTAGGTTGGCCCTAACTCTGTGTAACTCAGGCTGTCAAATTCATGGTGATCCTTATGCCTCAGCCTCCCATGTATTGGGATTATTTTATATTTTGATATAGGGTCTTACTAAATCAGTAAATTTCCAGGCAGGACTCTAACTTTTGATCTTTCTGCCTCAGCCTCCAAGAGACCTAGGTTTACTGGCACTCACAGTCATACCCACCTAGGGAGAGAAACTAGATCTTTATCCTATTTCATCTTTAATTCCTGGACATATTCATTTATTTCTTTCTGTAGTTTTCTTTGTAGAGGCTTTGTACACTTTTGTTAATTTTTATCTGTCTATTTTTTGCGAAACTGGGGATCGAACTCAGGACCTCGCACTTGCCAGGCAGGCAGTTGTGCCCCTAAGCTGTCTTTCTAGCCCCTTTTAATTTATTTTTAGATATTTGATTTTTTTTGTCTATTTTGTTTTTTTTCAGACACAGTCACACTGTGTAATCCAGTCTGACCTCAGGCCTCCAGTGCCAGAGTTATAGGTGTGTCACCATGCTCTGCCAGTATTTGATTTTGTTAAAAAATACTGTTCATGGGGCTGGGGAGATAGCTGCGTGGCACAAGTGCCTGCTGGGCAAGTGCACGGTTGTGAGTTTGAATCCCGGTCTTGCCAAAAAAAAAAAAAGTACTATTCAAGTGGTGCTTAAAATATTACCCTTGTGCTGTATATGATTATACATGTGTGCATGTTGTTACAATTTATAGAAATATTTTATAATTAGTTTTGAATCTCATTTTTATGTTCAGTGACCAATGTATCTTAAGTTTTATGTATTATACTGTTTTTGCTAAAGATTTTTTTGATTTTCTATTAATATGTTCATATTATCTGTGAATAGTTTTTCTTTTTAATTCTTAACACATTTCTCTGGGGAGACAGTTCAGGAGCATAAGCGCCTGACTGACTTGTGCAACGTCCTGAGTTTGATCCCTGATACTGCAACAAAACAAAACAGATATGAGTTAATTCTTAACACATTTCTTCTACTTTATGGAGCTGTCTAGAACTTCATTGTGGTACTTTTGAATGAAGCTGGTAATGGTAAGCATCTTGTATCATCTGTACTGGGTGTTGATTTATCAAATATTTTTTCTTATTTTCTCATTCACATTTTTCCATTTAATCAAATGATAGTGTGGTTTTTCTTGTTACTTGCTGTTATGGGGATGTGTATTTTTGTTGTTCTGGTGCTGGGCATGAGCCCAGTGTCTTACGTATGCTAGGCAAGTACTCTCTATCGCTGAGCTCCACCTTCAGCCCTATATATTGATTTAAGATTTTTGTGTGTGTATCTAAATGTCCCAATATATTAACATGATTTGTTAATAAAACCCTCTTGTGGACTGGGGAAATAGCTCAGTGGTCTATGCACCTGCTAGCCTAAGCTAATCTTTTTAGATTACTGTATGATTCATTGTTTTCAAAACTTCAGCTTTTCTGTATCTTTACTCTAAAGGTTAATTTTTTATAAATTGTTAATAGTTATTATTTTTGCCCCAAATTTGACCATTTATGTCTTTTTTTCATCTTTTATCTCTTCTTTTGTAGTGTTGGGAATTAAACCCAGGGGCTTTACATTTAAGGCAGGTGTTCTTCTCTCGGCTACAGGTCAAGCCCCAGGAAATATTTTTAAACTAGAATATTTAGTTTGTATAAATGTAATGACATACATTTTGATCTAAATTTACCATCTGAGTCACTATTTTCTATTAATCCTACTTGTTCTGTATTTTTTATTTATAAATTTTAATTAATTTTTATTCTATCCCCCTTTCAGTTACGTATTTTTGTTTTTGCTGTTCCCTTATTCATTCTTGCAGTGGTTACCTATCTTAACTTCTATACTTAGCCTATTAAAGACTGATATAAAGTAAAATTTCTGCCAGTGATGGGTAATAAGAAGACCTGGGTACTCTGCAATTCCCTTTACTAATTTCTCTTGGTTTACATAGTGTTGTTTTTTAATTCTCTATATTTGAAAACCCACAAAATACTTATTACCTTTTCATAGTTGGTATTCATTTAGTTTTATCCATTTGTCCGTTCTATTATATTTCATTTCTTCCTTACATCTCTTTTATCTTTTAGAAGAGATCTTAACTTGTCTGCAGATGTCTATTCCTCCTTTATTTTTGAGGTTTTCTTTCTTTTAGGCTGGAATTGGATTGTGGGTTTGGGTTATGATGCCAGGGTTGATTGTTGAGTTTGAAGTGAGTTAGGGAGACTATGCCCGCCTGGCTGTGCCCACCTGGCTGTGCCCACCTGGCTGTGCGCAGGTTCTGGCAGCTACTAATTAAAGAAGCTGAGCCGCCCGGGTGAGCACCAGCGCGATTCAGCGTGTTCTGTAGGGATGTAAAGTGGAGAGAACATGATCTTGTCGCACCTTCTGCATGTGTCTGCTGGGCAAATTCTGTTTAACATATTCCCCCCCCACACACACACGCACACACACATACATGCACACGCGTGCACACATACACACAGTTTTCTTCAAGTTCATTTTTTGCTGTTGTTTTTAAGCTAAGTTTTGACTTCCTCCCTAAAGGACCAAAAACAGTATTTGTTATTCTTCCTGTGCCCTCTGTGTTGTTATATTTTTATTGGTTTTTACCTTTGTAACTTCTTTTTTATTTTAGTATTTTACTTTTGTTCTCTTTCTCTATTAGAAGGATGCTGTTGGATCTGGTGTACAGATATGGGGTAGAACACTTGCCCAGCATGTGTAAGGCCCTGGGGTCAGTCTTCAGTACCAGGAAAAAAAGGATACTTGCTCAGAATAAATATGTATACTTTTCTCCTTAACTTCCATTCTCCTATATTCTTTTCTTACCTTAGTCACTTTTTATCCCTTTTGTGTTTCTCTTCCGATAGGTAGATTTCATGTTACAGTATATTCTGTTACAGGTATAAACCTATTGTCTATAATTTTTTTTTTCTGCACAGCTTTATTCCAGAGGGGCTCAGTCCTTGGCAGCTACCTTCCTCATGGCAGCCAGCATGTTGCTCAGCTCCTCACACTTCCTCTTAGCACAGATGTGCATCCCCACTCTTTTCTTGATGAACTTTCGGGCATGTTTGTCCTTGGAGACCTTGAGCAGCTCATGGTACGCCACTCATAGGGGGATCATGGCCTGCATGAACTTGGTGTGTTGGTTGAGGCGTCCGCAGCAGTGGCTGTGCCTCGGTTTGCTCACATTCTTGGTCACCTTGTGGCTCTTGTGGAGGCCCATGGCCATGGGATAGCCAAGGGCTGTGGCTACTATTCTTCAGTGGTTACTGTGGTGGAAGCTGTTTTCTATAATTTTAACTTCACAATTTTCATAGCTAATTTCTTCTTCCAGATCCCCTAGGTGATTTTCTTTTCCTTATTATGTAGGGCTTTAACATTTGTTTTGTAATGTGCGCAAGGATTTCATCAGGTACAGTTTTTGCAGATGGTATGGTGGATATGTGGGCTGATTTGTTGGACTGATTTCTTCTGAGAGCTACAGTTAGGTAGAGGGTAACGACATTCCCAAGCGAGAGCCCTATTCCTATGAGGGACCATTGTATCTTTGCCTCTGGCTTTGGCATCTGTACCTACCTACATTCTTTGATTCCCTCATCCTGTAACCCTATGAAACAAAGCATGAGTTCACACTACTTTCTTAAACACACCCTGATACTGTAAGTGTGGGTGACATGTCTAAGTAGTAGTACACAAGATTGGTGGGCATCCCGAACATAGAAGCCCAGAGGCATAAAGCAGCACCACCCACAACCTGTTAGAAAAACTGCAAATTTGTGTGTGTGTGTGTGTGTGTGTGTGTGTGTGTGATGTATTTTTGTATTTCTTGCTTAGGTAAAGTACATGATAGCATTATTATACCAGTTTATCTCTCCAGCCTTTGTAGTTTTTTTGGGATTCCCCATGGCTGTTCCAATGCAGTGTTTCCATCTGCTTCCTAGACACCTGCTTAGCTCACCTGCCACCCCACAGTCACTTTGTCTTTTTCCCACAAAGCAAATTATCTTTCTTCTTCTCTCAGTAACGTTTCTGTTCTCTCAAGCCTGAAAACCTCACATTCCTCCTTGACGTGGCCCTGTAATGGTTTTTCTGTCTGTGAGTTTCTGAGAATGCCAGGTCAACTCTGCATGCAGCTCCTTGGTGACTCACCCCCCTCCGGGTGCTGCTGCCTTTTTGCCTTTGTTCTCATCTAGCGCTGGGCTCCAGGACTTGGGAGCGGGCCCGCTGTCTGCCTGCTTCTAACCCTTACCCCTTCGAGCAGTCCTGCCTGTGGCTGCCAGACTTACAGGTTTATCTAAAGGGCTTGTTCCTATCTTCTGAGTTCCTGATAGCTCATCATCTATAGAGGAGTGTGCTTACTCTGTGTGCCTCTCTGGCTTTTCTCTGGCATTCCGCAGTGCAGCCTGTTTTCAGTTAGTCGAGGTCTTTGCACAGTGCTGTGGATACATCCTGTCACTATAGCAGTTTGATATTTTGATAAGAATTTCTTATAATATCTCTCCTTGAGACCTAATAATATTTCAGAGGAACAACAAAGACCACCTACGCCCTACAGGGTGTGTTTTGCGTTCTGTTGCAGAACTTTATCCACTGTTTATTAACTCTTCATTTTTCTCATTTTGCTGCATTACCTCTTGGCTGGTTTGTTTAATGTGTACCTACAGGGTATGTTTCTCCAAGATGCTCAATATCTTGTGTATGTATTCAAATATTTAATGAAGTTTTATGCTTTTCTGCTTGTCTTATAACTCTGAGAGTTAAAACTAGGGCCTTAGCACTGAACTACATCCCCAGAACTTTTTGGTTTTTTAAAAAATGTATTTGGTTATTACAGCGTCTGCCTATAGAGCTCAGACTCGTGCTTCAGCCTCCCCAGTGCCGGGATTACAGGCATGCATCACAGTGCCCAGACTCTGGCCCCCCTAGGGGCAGGGCTGCTGCAGTTTGTGGTGCTGGGAATCGAACTGCTGTGCTTTGCTTGCCTAAGCCTGCCTAAGCAGGCACTTTAGTCTGCTGAGCTATCTTCCCGCCCCACCCCCTACAGCACATTATTAAAATAAATAAATATATATATTTATTTGTATATATATAATTTTGAGCCAGGCTGTCGTTAAATTTCCTAAACTGGATTGGACTTTGGCTTCTCCAGCCTTAGCCTTCCAGAGTGCTGGGATTATGATCTAAGGAATATATTATAATTTTACCTGCAAGGTCTCCGGAAAAAATATTTTAACAGCATTTTGTTCTCCTACCATGTCTTTGGGGGAAGATAGGAATGCAGCATTAATTCAGTGTTCATTTATGCAAGAACCCAGTATTTGAGCTAATTTTTTATGTATTTAAAAGTTAGCTCTTTAATTGCTTAAGCATTTGTTACTGTTCCTCTTTGGCAAACAGTGGAAAACAATGATTATTTAACCTTTTCTTTTTGATGACTTACTCATATTTTTGAGGCATACTTCTGTTTGTAACTCTAGCACTCAGGAAAGTGCCCAACACATGATAGACACACATACTGCGATTATTTTTAATTAAAAATATCATTACACTCTGCTCCTGTGCCATTCATGATACAGGATGTTCAACTGAATTTGTGTATTTCAGTTTTATTGGAGCTTTTGATTTTGTTTTTTTAGTCTAGAGTTATTTTTCCTCACGAAAATGAAGCTTAGAATCTGTAGCTTCATGATAAAATGTAATTAATTTTATGTAGAATAAGATTGTACATATTTATATAATGTATGAAAATTCATTGCTATTTGGGTATGACTTACTAACTTCAAGAAAAGTTGTTGCCTTTGCTTTTCATATATATATATGTATATATATATATATGCATATATATGTATCTTTATATTTGTGGTTATTGGGCCTTCACAATGAGCTACTCACTTATATTTATTAATGGGGTACCATGTGATTATTTTCATATGCATATAACCAGGTTAAACATCTATCTCCTTAAACATCATCACTTCTTTATGGATAAAATATTGAAGCCAGGTGTGGTGGTACACACTTATAATACCAGCAGGGAGGCTGAGGCAAGAGGATCATCGCAAGTTTGAAGCCAGCCTAAAGTACATAGTGAGATCAGTACCAGCCTGTAGCAAGACCCTGTCTTAAGAAAAAGAAAGAAAGACCTTTCTTTTAGCTTTTTTCTCTTTTCAGTACTGGGGATCAAACTTGGGACCTCGCATTTGCCAGGCAGGCACTTACCCTGCTGAGCTATCTCCCAGGCCCCTCTTAGTTTTTTGAGATAATAGAGTCCTCCATCACATCTATGATTGCCTCTGGTTGTCTATTTGTCCCATGTGCAGCAGAGGGAGACTGTAGACTAGATGGACAAGAGACTTGGTTGGGACAAAGGCTGGGAAGCCCAGGAGCCCACTCAAGTGTCTGAAGTGTGCATACCTAGGAGGAGGCCAAGGCTCTGAACCCTTGATGATCCCCAATTGAGGGGGCCTCAGGCGAGCAAAGGACACAGTTCCATCTGGTCCACCCAGATGTGAAGCATGAGCTCGCAGTCCAATTTGGTGACTTTGGGGCAGGTGCCTTTTGCGCTTTGTTCCTTCTGGACCGTAACCTAGGAGGGAAGTGCATACGACCTCTGAGCCTGTGGTGGTAAGTTACGGCGAGATGTGGGACAACAGCCCAAGAGCTGGTTGTGGTCACTTGAGTTTTTTGGCATGCTTTCCACCTCTTGTTTTAGTGTTAGTAACTGCAGTATTCAAAATAAAGTGGTCTCTAGAGGGCTTTCCAGTGGCAGTTGCCAAAGGTTTCAGTCCTGATGAACACAGCTGTTGGTTAGAATCCCCCTTAGTGTTCCCTGGGGAAGCTGGCCATGCACTGCAGCCTCACTCACAGTCCTCTGCCTTTCATAGTGTCCTCTCACTGTTGGAATTTGGTCCAGCGAAATCATCTTCAATAAAAGATCTATTTCATATGCAGCTGAGTCCTTTCCAAATGCCTCGGTACTGCAGAGGGCCGGGGCATCTGGCAGCAGTCCTCACTGCTGTTTTTCCATAATTCTTAGAGTCAGTTTTGAGTAATGTCCTCAAAAATCAGTCTATGATTTTAAAAATAATTATTATTACTTGTAGTGCTAGGGATTGAATCCAGGGCCTAGCGCATGTGCAGCAGACACTCCACCACTGAGCTTCAGCCCAGCCTGTTTTAAATGTTGAGACAGTGTGTTGCTAACGTTTTCTAGGCTTGCTTTGAATTTATGATATTATCTCAGACTCCCAAGTAGCTGAGATTATGTGCTTGGGCCACTGTGCCCAAAGTTTTATTTCTTTTTTTAGTAGTGCTGGGTATTAAATTTAGGATCTTGCACATGCGAGGCAAGTGCTTTACCACCAAGCTGTAGCCAGCCCAGGCCATAAAGTTTTTAAAAACCTAAAAGTCATAAATGTTCATAGTGTCACTTGTTCTTTAGTACTTATAAGGAAAGGTGTGATCATCTAGACCCGCTGCTCTGAAACATTACTGAGGACCTCAGAAAGCTTCAGTGAATGTGGTTTGTGTTTATCAATATTTATCATATTAGAAATTAAAACTGCTTTAAATGTTATCTTATTTTAAAATAATAGCAAGTTGTAACAAATTAGCCTATGTAATTAATTGTATTTATATTTATTTAAACATGTTTTTGCAACATCAGAGCTAAAGCAGAATATTTGTAAATTTCTTAAGTATTTCAAATGATAGCTAGACTTTCATCTCTGTTTCTGCATTTAATTTGTTGTGAAAAAGTTATTTTGGCTGAACTAGTTGAGGAAAAAAAACACCTTGCTTTACACAGATAATTGTTTGAAAGAGAGAGGGAAATTTTAGTAGCTTTTTCGGGTCGTTTCCGCTGTTCTTTTGATACTGTACCCATATTTGACAAGGTGAACTGCAGTGTGGAATCTCGAACTGTTAATGAGCTTTCTGTTACTCCTGTACTCATGAGAAAATGAATGTGAAAAGGCAAATAATACATAGTTCGAACCTTAGTAGTCTTTTGAAGTCATGAAGCCCACATTATTTATGTTTTAAAGGTGAAGAAATTGCATCCAGAAAAGTGCCCCATAAGAAACTAGAGGAACTGTTTGTGGTTCAGAGTTGGAAGTTGGCTGTATGGGCTAAATTTAATTTGGAGGCTACATAAATTATCCAAAGGATAAAGAACCGTTTAAATTGTTACGGTGTAACTGTATCCTGTTTGCACCCTGACTGATAAATGCAGGGCTGTTGTTTGTTTTTAATATTGTATTTTATGTTTTATTCTAGACTTATTCTGGACTCTTCTGTGTAGTCATAAATCCTTATAAGAACCTCCCAATTTACTCTGAGAATATCATCGAAATGTACAGAGGGAAGAAACGTCATGAGATGCCTCCACACATCTATGCTATATCTGAATCTGCATACAGATGCATGCTTCAAGGTAATAGGAAATGTGACATGTGAAATACTCAGAATTTCTTAAATCTTATGTAGTGTTTTTAATGCCTCATGTAGTCTATAAAAGGTTTTAATTTTTTAAATAAATATTTAGAGTAGATAGTGTGGCCAGTACTCTAAGAAACTGGGAAGTATGTTGGTTGTTTATATCAGTACTTCATGTAAACTTATATATTATAGAGCATCTAGTTTTTTACATCCATTCCATTGCTCCACCAGCCAACACAACTAACACTCTGTTGTATTGGGTTTTAAAGTCAACAGGAATGGACTAGGGATGAAACTTAGTGGTGGAGCGCTTGCCTAGTGCATGGGAAGGCCTGGGCTCCATTTCCAGCACTGCACGGAACAAAGGCAGCAGGAAGAATAGGTGCACACCTGGTTAGACAAAGAGAAATTAGTGAGCATTATTTGTGATTTAACTGGGCATTAAAATGGATAACACTAACAACAAAAGAACCCTGAAAGTTAAAAAATCTTGAATTGGTTGATTTAATTACTTTTTGAATCAGAATGAAATAGAAGTTTGAAAAGTCCATCACTTGAACCATTGCTTTGTACACAGTGGCTTATGGAAGTTTTTTGGTTTATGTTTTTTGTACTGGGAATTAAACTCAGGACCTTGTGATTGCCAGGCAGGCACTGTTAGAGGAATTTTTTGTAAGCTAGAATATAACAGAATGCCCTGTATGCGAGAAGAAATTGGGAAAGTGCCTCCTTCACTTATTGAGGCCCATCTTCTCTAAAAAAACATATGCAAACATTTGAGATTAGTGACCCTCAGCTCCTTGTAGTATGATAGAGAAGGGCCATTCCTAGAAAGCTAAGAAGAGGCTTCTGTGCTCTTTCTAATTTTTATTTTTATTTATTTATTTAATTTTTTATTTTTTTATTTTATTTTATTTTATTTTTTTTGCAGAACCAAGGAGCAAACTCAGGACCTTGCACTTGCCAGGCAGGCACTTGTGCCTCTGAGCTGTCTCCCTGGCCCGTTATTTCTTTTTTTTATTTATTTATTTTTTTGAGACAGGGTCTTGCTATGCAGTTCAGGCTGGCCTTGCGCTCACTTTTGTAGCCCAGGCTGGTCTTGAACTCACACTGATCTTTCTGTCTCAGCCTCCCAAGTGCTGGGATTATAGGCGTGAGCCACCATGTTCAGCTATCTTTCCAGTTTTTAAAGTGGAAATAATACCCCAGGTCTCTGAACTTTGTATATGTGCCAGGAGTGATTCTGAAATCTACTAAGAGAAAAATCATCAGAACATGAATATATTCACATTAGTGTAGGCTGCCTAGGAAAAGGAAACACAATAGACAATGGTAGCAGACTGTCAAGACCTGTCACAGCACCCTGCCATCTCCCATGTTAGCCACAGGCCATTCACAGAGAAGTTGCTTTGGGAGGTGCCTGTGAATGACTGAGGGTGAGGATTTGCTCAGATGTACGCCAGAGGGCATGTACGCTCTTCAACATCTTTATCAGTGTAATTGTAGTCGAAGAAGTGGGGTTCCTACCTGTGAATGCTGTGGGTGACAGCAAACTGACAGGGATAATAAACATGTTTGATGAAAAGAAACTAGAATTTTAAAATCTTTGGACAAGATGAATGGGGAATTGAATCTAATATAATAGTTCGCAGGGATAAATGTGATATTCCATTACTAGGTTACCAAACAAATGCTGTGAATACAGAATGAAGAAGATATGAACAAGACATGGCCTACAAGCATATTATTATTGATATCATTATCATGTTAGAATGAACATCTATAGAAAATTACTATGAGCCAGGCATAGGAAAATATACTGTGTATATTTGTATTATTGAATGCACATTGACAACCATATAAAACAAATGCAATTATTATCCATATTGATTTAAAAAAAGCAACCAGAAGAAATCTTAGTTTTTCTTAAGTTTGTACTGTAAGGATGCTGTACCAACAAAATACAGAGACACATGGTGCGTAGTAGTTGCTTAGTAAGTGGATGGGTGGAAGCAGAGTTCTTGACATGAACTTCTTGATTCATAAGAAATCACATACTGGGGCTGGTAAGATAGCTCTGCAGACTAAAATACCTGCTTAGGTAAGCTTAGGCAGGCGCAGGGAACCATGGTTTGATCCCTGGCACCACATGCTGCGCCAGCCCCACCCTTAGCGGCTGACTGCAGTGACAGCAGACCTCCCATTACCATCTGAGGTCACTAAGACCCAGTGCAGGGCCAGCACCATGAGGCTTGCCTTCCTTGGCTCTCGATGCCTCACCACAGCCTCCACCCCAACCACCTACCTTCCTTCTGGGCGCAGGAAAGAGCTGCTTTGGCCACCTGAACCCAGAACAGTAACTCCAGAGGCCACCTTGTTAGAAAAAAGCTGCCTCCAATATTTGAGATGTAAGATTTCACCACATTCCTGCAGTCTTAGAAAGAAAGTCAGCACCTCTCTCCTCTCCTTTCCTGGTCTTTTGCATTTTCATCACACTGTTCCATTTTTGCCTGGCCTTAACTCCCATTCTCTGATGTGCAAATGGCACTATGGGTTCTCTGCCTTCTTTGGATGCTTTCTTTTTCTCCAGGCCTTAGCTGAAACTTGTTAGGGGGTTTGAGCCCATTCAGTGAAGACAGTGAAGACTGATTCATCCCCCAAATCCCCTGCCCTGGGATATGCAGTGTGCCCTGTGTGCCCTGCATCTGCTACACCTTCCCCGCTTTGGTCCCATGTCCAAGCAATGTCCCCTTCGTCTGCCTTCATCAGTTTTTAGCTCCTTTCTGTCTGGTTCCTCTCCTCACTCCTTGGTGCTTCTGGCGCATTGTTTTCTCTCTGTCTCAAAACTCGCTGTAATGCTGTGTTGTCTCATGGTTTCTTTGTGAGCAATCCAGTGTCTTAATGTTCCTAACGCCACCGATTTCTATGGTAATGCCATAGACATTGCCATCTTTTGAAATTATCAGAGTTTTCAAATACCATTTTGTAAATTCTATGCCAGTGACCTTCTGTATTTGTAGTCTAGTCTCAAAGTCTGCTGACTTTGTGACTAAAGAACACTAAAGAACTTTAGTGTTCTTTGCCTCCATGTGGACCTATAGTCTATAGATAGTTGGCTTAATTTCCATACATATATTAGCAATGACCCTTTCACTATCTTACTATCTTATACGTGTAGTTTGGAGTCATATTCTTGTTTCAGCAATCTTTTGTCCATATCCTAATACTCCTTATCTTGTTCTTTTTTTACTCCTAAGGCAAATTGTTCATGCTGGGTGAATCCAGGTGTTTCTTTCTCTTAATGCCTGTGTTTAGGTTGCTGATGCTCCTGGAATTGGTTCCCACACTGAGCAGATTTGTACTGCTGTGGTTCCCTGACCATGAGTCCCGATACTGCTTTGAGACTTGCCAGTCCCACCTTGTTTCCCTAGTGAGGTCATTATTCCATGCCCCACAGTGACCATTCCAAACTTCCTCGTGCTTCAGATCTCTGGGCTCCTATGTGGCTCTCAGCTCCCCACTGGTAGTTTCCCATTCCACAGAGAAATGAGAAGCCATCAGAAAAGAACTCTTCCTGAGCCACGTTAATGGAGCCTCCACTCTTGAATCCACTCGAGCCCAGACTCTCAGTTCCTCCATTGCTGATGCTGATCAATCTCTTTCAGTCTTTGCAGATTCTTTGTGTTGATTATTCCAGGATGTAGCTGTATCTTCTACCTTTTTTATTTATGGGCTTCCAACATTAGTATTAAATTATTAATCTTTCCTGTTACCTTAAAAAAGCACACCTTCCTTTCACATTCAGATTCCCGAAATAGTGTCTACAGGTATGTAGGCAGATATGGTTGGTGTTAAGAGTTTATGGAAATGCTCTGTCATGCTGAGCGTGGAGGCGCACCCTGGAACCCCAGCACTGGGGAGGCTGAGGCAGGAGTATCACTGTGAGTTTGAGACCATCCTAGGCTACACAGAAAGTTGAAGGCAGCTTGAACTACATAGTGAGACCCTGCAAAAGAAAAGAAAGAGGGAGGGAGAGAGGAGAGGGGAGAGGAAAGGAAAGGAAAGGAGGAATGTTGTCTTTTCTCAGACAACTGAGAGCAAGGTTTTAGGTGAGAGGGAGGAGGAAGGACAGATTAGAGGCAGAAACAGTGTAACAGGGTCATCTAGGAAAGATAGGTGATGCTTGTTGGCCATATGCATGCCACTGTCATTGCATCTCATATCTAAATCAGTAGCTATTGGAAATATAAGGAGAATGTGAACCATGATAACAATTAAAGATTATAAATGGAAACTTAATATGCTTTTCTCATAATGTGACAAAGTAAGGTAGGAGAATATATAAAATGGGATTTAACAGTTTAGGAAGTTTTAATTGAGAGATAATACTGCAGCCCATCAAGTGAAGGTCACTGTTGCATAGATGACATAAATTCTGAAGTATAACAGTGAAAAATCTTAGTTCCTACAAGGAAAAAATCATGGACTACTGTTACAGTTTTTGTCTAGTTGTCCCCCCAAAGCCTCATGGGGCCAGGACTTCTAGAGTTTGAGACTTGACTCATGATCCACTGGGATTATGTGTTTTAGTACTGATGGGATTATGGGTCTGAGTCATTCTGGGATTATGGGTGTGGCCTAAGGCAGATAGGCTGAGGCAGAGAGCCTGAATGTGATATAGAGACAGCGAGACAGACTCAGGCTGTTGCTCTCTGCTGCTGTGGTTGGTCAGTTGCCTCTGTCACCATTTTGTTGCTGTCCCACTGCCATGAACCGCTGCTCTCTGCCATATGCCACTCAGCCTTGGAGCCAGCTGAATATGGACTGAAACCTCCAGTAAAGTGAGCTAACTAAACCTTTCCTTCCTTCATTTTGAGCATCGGGTATTTGTCCCAGCAATGAGTAAAAAGTAACAAAGACAGCTACATTCTCCAACCATAATGTAGTAAGACAAAATGTTAATAATAAAAGGATTTTCAACAGGTTTAGTTTTTGTGGAAGTCTGTTCGTTAAATACTTTCTGTTCTTGCTGTCAGTCATTAACTTGTATAGATTTTTTGGTGACAGAGGAAATGAAAACTTATGTAATATCTTCTTTAGAAATTAACTATGACAAATATCACATAAAAATATATGAGTTATGGCAAGTCACACTAAGAAACAATTCATAGTTATGTTTTTATTAGTAAACAGAAATTTGCTAGGCCTTTTAAGTTATAAAACAACTATTTATTGAGCTATACATTGTCTTAGAAGCTTTTCTATGTGTCCCTTCTCAATAAACAGCTATAAAATAAACTAAAACAAAAGGAAAAATGCATAAAATTATTAGTGAATTAAGGCAGATTATATTCTTTCATGGAATCATTCAGTACAAATAAGAGCTGTTTCCCTGAAAATGCCATAAAATAGACAAATACTTGGCAAATGTGACTGCTAAGGAGAACTCCCAGTAACGATGGTTCTATAGTACTGTAAACAAAGATGAATTTAACTGGGCCAGAAGAGTGCCAGTGGAGAATCTGAGGAAACTGTCTCAGCTCTATCTTTAGGTATTAAAGACACAAAGCCCAAAGAACTACGGAGGTAATGTTTGTCAGATCTTAAGTATTAGGTGATTCCAATGTTATCCATTTGTTTCTTTTTTAAAAAATTTTTATTTATTTATTTATTTATTTATTCGTTTGCTTGTTTGTTTGTTTCTTTCTTTATTTTATGGCTGGCTTAGCCTGCCCTGGTGGTGGGGCTGGCACAGCATGTGGTGCCGAGGATCAAATCATAGTCCCTACAGTTGCCTGAGCTTTCCTAAGCAGGCGCTTTAGACCACTGAACCATCTTGCTGGTCCCAATGTTATCTATTTGGATTTAGGCCACTAGACAATGCAAAATAATCTGTCTGACCTCAGAATCTGTCAGTGAAATTTAAGTGGCTTAAATTGTTTTCCACTTTTTTATGAAAGTAATATGTGAAGATAGTTAAAACAACAAATACACAGTAGGATAAAGCTTGTTACAGTATTGAAAAAACACAAGAGGGCCAGCCAAATAGCTCAGTGGATTAAAGTGCCTGCAAGCAGGCACAGGGCCAGGAGTTCTAGCCGGCCCCACCCTCACCCCTGCCCCTACCACTCAGGGTGCACTGAGACTGCAATTGAGATTGGGCGTGGTGGCATGCATCTGTAATCCCAGCTCTTGGGAGGCTGTAAACAGGTGGATCACTAGCAGTCTGATCTAGTAGTGAGACCCTGAACACCCTGTAGACCCTTCCCTAAAATACAAAAAGAAAGAAAAAAGAAAAAAACACAAGAGATACCTGTTCTACTCCTGCCCACCCTGGATTCCCTGTTTAGAGGAAAGTAGAATTTATCTGTTTCTCCTTGTATATGTATGCATATAATTTTAAGTAACAAGCCTATGGTATTTTTTTCTTCCATTTTTACTTCTAGTATTATCAGTTTATTTCTTATTATAAAAGAAGAATTTAAATGCATCTAACCTTCCTGATAGAAATTAAATCTGTTGATTTGCATTTTAGTAGTCAATATTTATTGTCCTATGATTGTATTTCTTTTCATATATTATTTGTTATTTTCCCTGGGATTAGCAGTTTTCTTATTTTGGGAAAAGAGAAGTTTTGCAGTTGACTGGATTAATTTGATAATGCCATGTTGGTGTTGTCTTCTAATACATAGAAATGATCATGCAGTGTCCTGGTGCCCTTCCGCCTAGGAGTCACACCTGCAGCGCTTTGTGCTCTTGTCCGGGCTCGTTGCCCTTGGGGCTTGTCTGCTCCTACACTCCAGAAATTCTGCTTCTTTTTTTCTTTGGCTGTATTCCTTAACGTGCAGATTTTATATGGTGTTACTTTGGATGGAGTTTAACCTCTAGTAGCTTTCTT
>PVKN010003340.1:21234-37852 GCA_004027915.1 Capromys pilorides | reverse complement strand
AGGATTTTAAATGAGAGTAAAAGACTAGGCAAAATGCCATAGGCTTGACAGGCTACAATTTTGTACATCCTTGGATTTCTAAATGTCTGTGTAAAAATGTGTAACTGCTTTTATCACATTCTATAGAGATTTATTAGTATATCAATGATTGATAGATAATACCAATTCCAAGTTAAGTATAAGATGTTTGATATTCAGAAAAACAGTGATATTAAGCTCAAATACCTATGTTATAGAGTAACAGTATCATGAAGCTTCTCTTCTGGAGGGTTAAGAATGTAAGTTACAGACCAAAAATTAGAAAAAAAGAAGGGCTACGAGGATAGCCATCATTTTGGCTATAGCTCTTCAAGGTCAGTGAGGACTCAGGACATAAGAGAACCTGTGCTGTAACATCCTATAACTCAGTGGTTTCCCAAATTTTCTGTTCAAGGAGATTATGGGACCTCAGAGGAAAGAGATAAATGAAATATGGTGTGTCTAAGGAGAGTCATCTAGAGTGAAAACATTCTCTCGGGCTTTCACAGAGAGCAAACTCGGCAAACAATGGCTGTGACTCATCCTGATGGCTGACACTGACAACAGTTCTAGAAAGCACTGTACATGGTCCCAAAGTTAATCTTGAGAGGATTTGACCTTGGAAGATATAAAAGTTAAATGTTTTGTTATACAGGTCTTGCTTTAACTTGCCCTTGAT
Organism: Capromys pilorides; assembly: GCA_004027915.1. NCBI lineage: Eukaryota > Metazoa > Chordata > Mammalia > Rodentia > Capromyidae > Capromys > Capromys pilorides. Next base: position 37,155 of record PVKN010003340.1, on the reverse strand, counting down.
CACCCAGCAGAAAAGCTTAACTATGAGGCATAAAATACAGAGCTAGATTAGTATGATGAACTGTAAAAGGCTTAAATCAACAGCCTTCAATATTGCCAGTTTCACCAGTAACCCACTGAAATTATGGAACATTGAACTATGTATACAACTACTTCCTCTTAGTTCAAAGAGAAGAAATTTTTTTTTACTTTCTTTATCAATATCGATTAGAAAACTTATCACATCTATACTCTGTGCTCTGTATAACCACTATGAGGACAACAATAAACATTGTCAATTATTGCGAATATACTACTAACATGTTTTGAAACTGTCATATTGATATTTCTTACTAAAAGTAATAAAAAAAAGGCATCTGAGATGGATATACACTTTTCCAGTGAAGAAATACAAATGGTAAATAAATATCTGGAAAAAATGTTCAACATCATTGGTCACTTTAGAAACCCAGATTAAAACCACTAAGACTCCATCTCACCCCAGAAAGAATGTCTGTCATCAAGAAGTCAATCAATAACAAAGAGTGGAGTGGCTGTGGGGGAAGAAGGAACTTTTCTCCACTGTTGGTGGGAGTGTAGACAGGTACAACTACTATGGAAATCAGTGTGCAGATTCTACAAGAAATCAAGCCGGTAGGTTGGTCGTGCTTTGGATGCTCCTCGTCCTTTTGATCAGCACCAGCACATAGGTAGGACGCTCTGGGTGGGCGCCTCCCTTCCCTATCCAGGTGGAGGCCTAATCATTTCTAGAGCTGTGAGAAAATGTTCCTGGACCTCTAGCTTCTATGGATCCTTCTCCCCCCTGCAGTGCCTCCCTCTCCCTGCTAACATTTAAAAAGTTAAAAGATTTGAGTTTCCTGATAGATGAAAGCTCCAGAGTGGGAAAGGAGAAGGACAAAAAGGGTTAGGATTTTTTAGGTGAAAGAGGAAGTAAAGAAAAGAAAAGAAAAGAAAAGGGAACCAGTGAACTTCTCAGTTTGAGTTCTTAGACTCTACTAGGTCCCAGGGATATTAGTTATCCTTCAAATGAACACTGGAATCTACCAGAGAAAGAAACTTTGCTGGAGGCACTGGGTGGGGTAATCTTTATGTCTTTCTGCTGAGCAAATTTAATTTTCGTTGACCCCAGCAATGAGGTGTGTTGGTCTAAGAGAATACCTAAGGAGATGAGGAGTCCTTGCCTTGTTACACTTTACACATCTTTCCATTTCTGGTTCAAGCACACCAGGCCCCTTGTCTTCAGGGCTTTTATTTGTAAGCATTCGTTTTTCTAGGGACTCCAGAGCCTCTAATGCTGAAAAGAAAAGAGAGGAAATGAGATGGGAGGGGCTGGGAAGGGAAAGAAGGGGAAATGGAGAGGAGGGGCAGGTTGGAGGTAAGAGAAGAGAAAAGGAGGGAAGAGAGGAGAAGGGAAAAGAAAAGAATCTTGAGGTTTCATAGGTTTGGGGAGCAAGCTGAACTTCAGGAGCAAAGTATTGAGGGAGGTAGGGAAGAAAAGAATATAAACCTTTGATTCAGTTAATTGATTCTTATGCCTCCTTGCCTGCTGGAGGGCTCACGGAAAGAAATGTCACCTGAGAGGGTGTGAGGAGATTCCTAAAATGCTGATGAGGAACTAAGCTTGCCGTACCCAGAAAATGTTGCAGGTTGAATGACTTCTCTCTCTCTCTCTCTCTCTCTCTCTCTCTCTCTCTCTCTCCTCTACTGTATTTCTTTCCCTTTTGCTTTCAGATTTCTGCCTAGCCCCTTTATGCCTCTTACTAATACATCCTGCTGGCCCATTTTACAGGTATAAGCCTTGTTTTGTTTTGTTTTTGAAGATGGAAAATTTAAAAAATCTTTGAATTCTTTCAACCTGTTGCTTTATTTTTAGGATCAAATTCCTGCTCCTTTCTTCTCCTTCTTCTCCTTCTCCTCCTTCTCCTTCTCCTTCTCCTTCTTCCTCTTCTTCTTCTTCTTTTTTAACTAAGCTGATTTATTGACTTACGATATTCTTGAGGAATTTTGGGTGTGAAAGTTCTGGAAGGAAAAGAGCCTAAATTAATCAAAGGAATGTGAATGTGTATAGCTTTCAACTGGGTCCTGGAAATCGTAGTTTTAAAAGGTACTATTTATAGTGTGAGTGTCCTTGTCCCTTGTCTACGTATTTTATTGCTTCTGTCTTTAGATTTAGGAAGATAACAAGTGTTCGCAAAAGGTATGGAGGCGAAGATCAGCCCAGCCTACCTTGCACACTTGTGACTTTTTTCTAGCTCTGAACTTGGGATTGCTCCATGAAACAGACAGAGCCCATGGGGAAGCCCAGCCGCGAAGGAGCACCATGCCCAGGCCAAGCACATCATGCCAAGACGCTTGCAAGCCTGTATCCGCCTTCCCTAGTGGACAGGCTATGGCTTGGGAAATAGAGAAGCGAAAAGAAAAAAGCAGCCCTTAGATTTGGCTGGAGAGAAAGGAGTCACAAGCAGAGTGAAGCCACGAGGGCCTTAAGCCGCCTCAAATTACATTTGTCCACACATGCATTCAAAATGCTGCTTAAAAATAAATGAGGTTAATTTCTCTTTATGGGTTCCCTTTCATCTCAGGGTTTCAAAGCATTTTGCCACAAAAGATGCTTACCTTTACTGTAAGTATGTGCGCATGCGTGTATGGGCCTGTGCTAGTGTTCTATTTAAATATAAATTGAGAACCCGAAGTTTAAAGTCTGGTAAAGGCTTTCAAGTGTTCGAAAGCAGTGTTAAAGTAAATAAAATCTTTGATTATTGTAAGATCCCTATGGCCAGTCAAGAACCATGCCACCAGAAAATCCTAGTTTACGTGAAAGGCCAGGGCTCTGTTCGTTAATTAAAAATCACAGTTTAAACAAGGTGGGGGGCATGAAATTGGTGACTAAGACGCCTTCACCCGGATGCAGATACACTCATGACTGACTCACCCAGGATACCTCGGATTTTCTCCAATAGGCATCTGAAAACAAGAAAAGAAGAAAGTCCCAGCAACACTCCATCTATCCACTGACCCAGTAAACTCCTGTTCTGGGTTGGTGACACATCCCTGAGTCCCCGCCACCTCCGCACAGCCCGGTGCAGTGGGAGCCAGCTTGGCCTCCTGGAGATGAGGGTGTTGTTGGCATATGTGTTTTTCAGCAAAGTCTCAGGATCTCCTCGGCTTCAGCATGTGAGTCATTAGTGGGTGTTTGGTTTCTGGAAGCTTACTTTGAGTCACCATCCTTCCTGCTGTCGGCTTTCTCCAACCAGGGGTAATGGCTAAAATGAGAAAGGTCTGTGATGCTCAAGAGTGGGTACCCGGATGTTGTTCTGTTGGCAATTGAATCGGTCAATTTTAAGGTTTGTTCCTTTCTCTGTAAACAAGTTTATAACATTTAGAGATAGCAGTGGAGAAGAGGAAGGAGGGGGAAGGGGAAGAATAAATTTTAGAGGATATGACTGAGGTACACGGAAGTAGAGTCTGGTCAAAGTAAAAATAGACAACCGCCTGTTTGTCAGCTAGAGGAGGAAGGGGTGGCTGATGTTGGCCGACCCACAGCCGCCGTCCTGTGCTTCCTCAGGCACTCTGCCTCATTGGCCTGGGAGTGTGGGAGGGGCAGGGGTGGAGCTGCCTGTATTCCTGAGCACTTCCAGACTTGAAAAAGACCCTTTGGCTTTGAAGAGACCTCTTCCTGATGACACTCCTTGGTGTGCCTGGCACCATTTCTCCCTGGAGAAACCATCTCAAGACCGCCCCGACGACGACGTCCACAGCAGAGGATGTTCTCAGAGGCCTGAGCAGCTGCCAACGTCAGGTGCAAAAGCCACCAGTTTGAAAAAATGATGATCTGACAGTTTGGACTACCCAACAGCTAGTTTTTATTTCCTTTTCATGGGCCAATAAATCAAACCGCTTAAGATGGCTGGATAAAAATCAAAGAGTCTCTCAACCTCGGTTTCAGTCAGAAAAGGAATCTGACCACAGGCATTTGTTTCTCTTTTAGAAGGCAAAGAGGTCATGAGTGAAAAGAACCCCAGCTTTTCAGAGTCTTTGAACACAGAAGCAGGCTGAGTACTATGTGTTGTTTCTGACATATATAAATCACAGTGGCTGTTTGTCCACGTATTGTCACTGTATAGAGGATACTCTGAAGATCAGAAGAGCAGAGGCCAGGCTTTGACATTTCATGTGTTAGTCAACTTATACAAATCCTTGATAAAAATGATAAGATAATGGAAACCAAATCTGCCACGACTTCTGGCATAGTAACAGACAAAGAAAAGAGCATTTATTTGATTCAAAACATTCTCATTTGCGGGGGAGGGAAATGTAATGTACGTTTTTATCAGGTAGAAAATAAAGATTATAAACTTAAAGCTGTTTCACTGTGACCTTGACATTTTAAAATAAAAGGCTCCAGTGTTTGCAGAATGGTTTTTACATCAATGTCTCACTTTCTTGTTTTTGAAGATAATTATCTTTGAGTATTACAAAAGAACTTTCTGAGCAACTCATTTGCTTGTGGGCATGCACTGCATACTTGAAAGATGATTGTGGTTTATTCCAAAATAAAATGTGACTGCATAGACCTTCTTATGACTTTAGGTTTAACTAATCTAATATTGATGACACGCCTTTAAAAATTCTCTCAAAATAGTGAAGACCTAGGATTCAACCCTGGCAGACAGAGTTCTGATACTGCTTCAGAATCATGCTCTTATCTCAATCTAGAAAACACCTTCTCAGAAAAGTGACTAATGAGATGTCACTCTCAAGTATTCCCGTGGAGTTTGACACTCGAGCGAGCTGGGAGACAAGCACCCAGGGGCCACGACTTTGCTGTTTCCCTGCTCTATGAGCCACTGGTTGTGGTGAAGCCCACCTGGCCCCAGCCGTGCCTCCTGGACTTCTGTCTTGGAATTTTTCCATTTATAGTTTTACAAAGAATCTTGCATTCTCTTGCTTAAGAGCATGGAGTGTGAATTTGGAGGTGCCATGGTCCTTTCTAAATGGAGGAAGTCAATTTTCAAAGAAAAAGAAATGAGCTCACACCTAGAGAAATGACTGAGAAAGTACTGGGTGCGCTTGAGATTTGAGTTCCGTTTATTGCTGATATTCAGCTCACCACTTAAACATAGTCCTTTTTAATAATTATCACCATCTTTATGAGCTCCTTCAGGTTTGGCGTCTCATGAAAGGAAGAGTATTTGTTAAATATATCGATCCATTTGATTGCTATAAAATGTATAAATTGATATATTTTTCCTTAAAATTTTGTTAATAATCAACAAATGGCTACAGAACACAAGTGTAGAATGTGTTACTTGATTACTACTATTGGACGTTACAATCAGGACATGTCATCCCTGTCCTTCTAGGAGCTTAAAGTCTTGCTGGGATATAATTAGCTTAGTTTCCATGGGAACTAATGTGTCTTGCTTAGTGTGAATTCCCTAGTCCCTATTAGAAAGTGAGCTACACAGAGCAGGCATATTGGTCTTGTTCAGTTTTATACCCAAGTACCCAGAAGACAGCTTTGCATGTAGTAAGCCCTCAAGAAATACTTACTAAGTGAACAAGTGTTTGTGTTCTACTCCTGTCCAGCATAGTAATTCCTTCATAAATACTAAGTTTCACAAAAGCGAAAGAAAGGAAGATGCATATTAAGGTAGAGAGGACAAAGAGCAAGGTCAAAGAGAACAATTTTTAAATTAAACAACTTAGAAATTTTGCTCACACTTAAGTTTCAGGACCTGATCAATAGATAAAAGTACAGTCATAAGTCTGGAATGATGGGATGCATGCATTCTGAAGAAAGCATCCCTGGGCAATTTCATCACGGTGGGAACACGGCGGAGTGCGCTGACACAGCTCTACACAGCCAGTCTCCTGTTCACCCAGACTGTGGGAGTGTCTATGGGTCCTAGGCTGTCAGTCTATACAGCACTTGACTACCCTGAGCTCCAGAGGCAGTTGCAACACAGTGGCGAACACTTGTGCATCCACACTTGTGTGACAGACAAATCATAGTAAAAATATGATATGAAAGATAAAGACTGGCCCGGCCATGTGGGGCACATGCATGAACGGAACTTTTAGAACTGGCGGTTGCTCTTGGTGAGCCCATGAGTGGCTGGGAAGTGAACGTGAACCTCAGGGCCTTATTGTACATTCTGTGTCCTTTTGTAAACCTGGGTGCTTGGGCTACACTATGTGTACTTATAATAATTTTCTTCCCTGAATAATGTTCACTTTAGTTTACTGTAATCATTTTACTTTAAAAACTTTTACATTTTTAGAATGTTTTCTCTTTAAAATTTTAAATTACAAATAATCATAGAACTATATAAAATGTTTTCTTTATATCCTCATTCTAAAAGCTTTTTCTGATGAAAGTTTTTTGATGTTTTAAACTTTTTTTGTTAAACACTAAGGCAGCAGGGCCTGAAGGCACATGTCGAGCTCTGTGGGAGGCTGAAGGAACCTGGCTAAGGTTGATTACAGATAACTTTCTAATGATTATAAAGAGCACATTCAAAAATAACAATAAAAAATGCAGTCTAGTAACACATAAGCCAGTAATATGGTTGCTTATCATTATCAGGCATTACGTACCATAGATAATTGTACATGCTACACTTTTATATGACTGGTAAAGTTATGGGTTTGTTTATACCAGTGGTATCACACATGTGTGAGTAACACATTGCTCTATGACATCATGACTACGACAATGTCACTAGAAAATAAGAATTTTAAAGCTGCATTATAATCTTATGAAACCACCTTTAAATATGAGGCTCACTGTTGACTAAAACCTTATTATGTGGCACACAGCTGTATCTTTCAACATCTGACTTATTTGATCTTTATTTTACTTTTGGCCAGATATTCACCATCACACATTCCTTAGCAATGCCACCCTTCAGTAATATGTGAACAAATGGAGGCCAGTAAAGAATTATATAGTCTAGCCTACTCAATAACAGGGTGGAGGGGATAGTCTTGAATCCAATCCTCACCACCAAAATAAGAAAGGTAAGAGCATGTCCACTCCTTGCCCTCTCTTTTCTTCCTGTTGGCTATGTTGTAAACATATAGTGGAGCTCTGACTAGCCATCTTCGATTGTAACCTGGAGTCTGGGTTTCGCGTACACCAGAATAAGAAGACAGGAGGTGTGGTTTGTAATGCTATATAGAGCTGCCATGTTAATCTTGGATAGCTCACATTTGGATAGCTAACAGGAAAGTAAAATAGCCTTCTCTCTGAAGACACAGTTAACTTCTGTTATTATGCTTAGACTTGGATGTTTACAATGTACGCTGTGTCTGTATTCATTGACGTATTCAATTAAGAAGTAAGCTGTGCTGAAATATTTATTATCTTCACTTTTTGCCATCATGTTTGTGTCATTCAGGTTCTTAAGAACTTTATGTATCCTGTTATTTTCCCTATTCATATGTCCATCCTATATTGTTATGAGTTTCAGTTCTCATTGTGGAGAATTCCCAAGACTTAAAATAAAGTTAGAGTAGACAGGTGTGTCGGCACATGCCTGTACTTCCAGCTTCTTGGGAGGCTGGGGCAGGGGTATAGAAAGTTTGGGACCAGCCTGAGCCAGATCTTGTTTCAAAACAATGCAAAAAGATGCAGAGAGGTAGTCAGTGGTGAAACTCTTGTTTAGCATTGAAGAGATACTGGGCTCCTTCTTCAGCAGAAAACAAAAGTTATTACAAAGCAAAAGAATTGGAAGAATTGGGGCTGGTTGCTTGAGTCCCAAACATCCTAAGCAAGGTTACTCACTCACTCTCGGAGTCAATAGCTTGCAATATAGCATCAACTTGCTCTGCAATTATTTCTGGTGAGATTGGTCTTAACAGCAAGATGACACTTGCCTTGCGGAGAGAGACTCTGCTTCTACATTTTGAAGCTCCACCAGGCAGATCTTAGTAAAAGGTTGGGCAATTATTAAGTGCTGGATAAATGCTTTAAACCTCTATAATTACTATTATCTGTGTAATTTATCTGGAGCTTACATACTGCCACAAATTACTAGGTATCATTTTAGTTGTACAGGGCAACATAATAGTCAATTTTAAAATTCAAAGATAAGCGACAAGACAAGCAGTCTGTGGGAAGCACCAGATGAGTGACAGAGGAGAGGGCACCATGGGAATTAAGCAGAAGGAGATTGGCCTGGCAGGACTTAGCCCTTGCTCTAGTTTCCTCAAAGCCTAGGAGCAAATGCTCCCTTGAAGCAAAGAAGAATGAGCTATGACTTTGTGGGCTTGGTGCCCCAGTTCTCTAAGCTGGTGCCAAAGGACCCAAGACAGCGTCAAGGCAGCATCAGTATCCACACTCTGGGTAGCAAGCAGAGAGCACTGTGGGATGTGGGCCACAGGCCAGAGCCAGCAGAAAGCATCTGCTCCTTATTCTGTGAGAGGTACAATAGGTAAACTTTTGTTTGTTTCACTTCCCTTGCTTCTGGAAGTTACTTGATTTCTCTGTGTGATTCTTATAGTTTGTCAATCAGATGGCCATGCCTTCCTCTGACAGGACCAGATTCAGGTCCTAGTATAGCCAGCCGCTGAGAACTCAATCCACCAGTAAGTCCACAACATGTAGCTTCCCCAGAGTAAGGACTTTGCCCTGCCAATCAGTCCTTTAGGGGATTTAGTATGCATGGCTGAGGAGTGTGTTCTCTTTTCTGAGTGCTGGCTATGAAGATGTGGGCTTCATATAGTGCAGCAAAGACTGCCAAAACATCAAACCAACTTGGAAAGAAGAGCCACAAGGGGAAGATAGGAATCAGCAAGAACAGAGTTAGTGTCCTGGGTCCTGCCATCCTGGAACTTTCCAGTTACACGAAATGTTTCTGTGTTTAAGCTATGCTACAATTCTCTCACTTGCAACTGAAAGAGACCTGGCTAATGAGAGAGTGACTGGATTTTAGAAAGTGGGTAGAGCTGTATTAAGGCGGCCCTTAAATCTAGGACAAAAAAAAAATTGGGGCTTGTTTTCAAAGGCAACAATCTGCACCATCTGAATTAGGAGGTTTTAGTGTTGGTGAAATGTGGAAAGAAAACACTCAAGTACAAATTCTAGAATTATTATTTCCTGGTAATGGGACCACAGACAAACTCATGGCCATTGTTTTGCTTATCTGTAACACGAGAGGAATTCATTACTTTGCCAAAGGATTTCGAGAGACAAATAATATATTAACCATGTGACACAATATTTGATTCATGATAGGTGTAATGACTCCTTTAATAATGGCAGCAATAATGATGAACAAAGAAGAAAAGAAGGAGAGACAGAAAAAGAAAAGCAAGAAGGATAGGCAGCAGCCAAGGACATGTGCAGGAGGCAGGAAGTATGAAAGGTAGGACAGGGGGACACCACAGCTCCAAGACCTGGTACCTGTTCTACTGCCCCACTAGACTTCAATTAGAAAGAATAAACTCAAAGATAAGAACATTAAAATTTCTAGGTGGTGACCACAGATCATTAAACCCCAAGTATGTGGCTCCCTACTATGATGTTTAATTTGGTATATCAAATTAGCTGGACTGTAGAATGCTCAGATATGTGGTCAAATATTTTTCTGGACAATATTTCTGTGAAAGTGTTTTTGGATGAGATTGACATTAAAATTTGTAGATTGAATAAGGCAGTCTCGCTAATATGAATGGGCCTCCTCCAGTCAGTTGGAGGCCTCACTAAAGTAAAAAGGCTTGCTCTTTCCCAAACATTAGAGAGGTTTTCCCGACCACAAATTCAAATTGAGACATCACTTCTTCCTGGGTCTTGAGCCTGTGCCATTGCTCTGCTGGGTCAGCAGTTTCTCAGCTCGCCTTCATGGGACCATAGTAGTCACACATGCATAAAGCCAGCTCTGTTCTTATTTCCTGTATTGTTAAACACATCTTATACAAAAGAGAAAGAAAGAGAGAAATCTATAGAAAGAACAAATCAGCTTGATTTTTATGAGCTATCAATGTCTGGAAACCACACTAGATAAGATTGTTGTGTATGGCAATGAAAATATATCTACAGGATAGCCTATAAATTTCTAGTTCCTAAGATCACATGTAGAAACTTTTGGCTTAGAAGAATATTAATTTCATATACTAAAAGGTGAGAATGCAAAAATGGAATTAGCTGAACTAAGATTCTTCATCTGTGTATTTGGCTGGCTTTTTACTTTGCTTATCATCAGTGGGTCATTGGGACCATAAGGCCTTATCCAAAACTTTGCAGCCAGATTTCAGACTTCAAACTGACCTTTGATTTATGAAAAAGTAGCACAGTATATCCAGTGTGTATTTTTTAAATTTTCAGCAGACTCTTGGGCAGTATTCTGTACTGAAATATATTGCAAATTCTTAGAAAAATATGTAAATATTTATTCTAGTCAGCCCCAAACTACAAATAGCCTCTGTAGCTAAGATTTTCAAATGAGTTTTGCTGTGGGCAGATTCTGCTGCTAAATGAGTTACAAAACTCTGTTTCTAGAACTTGCTGGTTAGTGGACCTGTAGGTCCTGTTTCCACTCTAACCATTCACCTGCCATTGTAGAAATCTTGGAGGAAGAAAATGCAGAAGGCCAGCTTTCTAGGAGAGCATCCCAGGATATGTCATGAAGGCCAAAAGGCCTGAAGACTTAGGCTTTAGCCTTGCAATTGCCTCTCACACCCTTTGGCTGAGATAACTGAATACATATGAGCCTAGAAAGTGAATCAGAACCAAAGTATGGGAGACAAAAATCCCCAGAGACCTCTCCTGGAGTTGTTCCTTTATGTTCTGCAACACACCCATAGAAACTTCCTCCTAAATTGTCCCAGTGATGGCTGCTTGCACTTTGGGATCTAGACTGGGAAAAGTGTTCTAGCTTGTCAAGTTATGCTTATGTCTGTGAACAAATGGGGCTGGGCTGTACTTCACCTTAGGTGAAGAGCTAAAAAAGACTGTTGATAGCATTTTGTCACACAGGTCATTGTTTGGAACCATTACCTTCAAATATACCTAAGAGTGCTAACTATGGTTATACGTGGCTGTCATAGAAGTAATTCTCTCACAAGTTTTCTTAGAATATCTTTAGTCATGATCTTCAAACATATCCAGAAGCCTTACTAGAATTCTGTAAGGCTGTCTTGGAAATCCAAATGTATGTCTCTTGTAAAAACACTGAGGTCTTCTTTAGAATTCAAGTGATTGAGTGTTGCCCCTGTTAAAGACCAAGGAAGGCTTTATCCAAAAGAACATTTTGGCATGACCACGCTCATCAGCCTTGGAGGCATCCTACCCTTGAAAGTTGAGGACCGATCGTGCCTTCTTTACAGAAACCAGAAATAGAGTGGTCCCTGGCTGGTATCCTTGGAAGGGAAGTCTCTCAAACCCCCTGAACTTTAAAACTTTTGCTCTGTGTGTGTGTGTGTGTGTGTGTGTGTGTGTGTGTGTGTGTGTGACTTCAGGACAGGATCTACAGGGTATGCAGGGTCTCCCTACATAGCTGGGACTTACAGTAATTCTCCTGTTTTCAACCTCCCAAGCAATGATATTACAAGCGCTCATCACCACACCCAGTCTCAATTGCTGTCTCAGCGTGCCCCAGGGGCAGGGCCAGCACAGCACACGGGACCCAACCCCAACCACTGCACTCTACCAAATCAGGCACTTTAGTCCGCTGAGCTATCTGGCAGGCCCTACAACCTTTTCTACGCATCTCATGCAGTGTCAATTACTTTTCATATACTTAAATAGGACTGTTCTTCAGTGAAATGAACTTCTTTTTACCTTGGGAACTTCTTCCAGACTAAAACCTAAAGTGGAAGGAGACATTTAATCATATTTTTTTCCCACAGTGCTAGGGGTTGAACCCAGGGCCTTGCATGCACATGCTAGCCAAATGCTCTATGGTTGAGCTACATCCTCTTCTTATGTTGAGGCAGTCTTGCTACTTTGAGCTTATAACCCTCCTGCCTCACCTGCTTAGAGAAAATGATACTTAAGAATGATAGACATGAACAACCATACTCGGCATGACATTCTTAAGTAACTGAGATTCAAGGTATATGCCATCGCCCCCAGAGTTTTTGTTTGTTTGTTGTTTATTTTTTTATTTTGTATTATGGCCGGCCCAGCCTGCCTTGGGGGTGGGGCTGGCACAGCATGTCATGCTGGGGGGTCGAACCACTGTCCCTGCAGTTGCCTAAGCTTTCCTAAGCAGGCGCTTTAGACCACTGAACCATCTCACCAGCCTCTTGGCACAACATTCTTAAAGGAATGATTTTAGACAAATTACTTTTCTTTGTGGTGCTTTAGGTTCACAATTTCTATTGATCTAATGAGTGTTGCATTTTCTGTGATTCTCAATAAATATATTAAACTGTACTAACATTCATGTAGTAAAGATTTTTCCCTTCTTCATTGCCAATATCTTGTTATAGTACTTTTTATATAAACATTTGTGCATTTAACTTTTTCTGTATCTCTCAATACTAAAAGGATGACAATCTTAAGAAATTTTCTTTGATTAGTTATGGTAAAACTGAATTGGAAAGATATGTTTTTACAAAAGAAATAAGATTACTCATGAATTCCTCAGCATCAGTCACCACTGATTGTGCAATAAAGGAAACAAAATTTAAAAGCAGGAAACTCCAAAAGGAGTCAGCAAGTTAGAGTACAAATGGAATGTATAAACGTTTAGAATTTAGCAGTTTTAAGGTCACAGCTGTCCCTAGGAACTTAACCAACTACAGTGTTCAGAACAGCGGAGAATGCAAAAGAATGTGAATGCATTGTAGATTGGGTCACATACAACCAGAAAACTGAAACCCTGAAATTCAAGCAGGGAGCCTGCACAATCCCAGCTGTTAGAGAGAAGCAATTTATTCATCTGTGGTAACATGATCCTTCTCTCACTGAAAGGCTAGGGCAGTGAATAATGTAAGATTTGGGTTTAGTGAAATTAGTATATTTATTTGTTAGGCATGCAGAAGGAGATATTTAAATTCACAAAGTAAGTTTGCCAGATAAAATAGAGGACTCCTAGTTAAATTTGAATTTCATATCAAAGACAAAAACATTTTTATCATTGTAAATGTGGCCCAAATACTTCACAGGTTGATATCTGATTCTGATTCTCTGCTACCCTCTCCATATCATGATTAATTCGCTCAAATTCTGATTTGCTGAGAGCTTTACCCTGTGCCAAGCACTATGGATGACTACATAATGGAAAGTAAACAGATAAGGGTCCCTATGCATTATGAGGCCCCTCTAGGCAAGAGGTGAAAAGTTGATTAGTACAAGATGACAAAGGCTATGATTTAATATTTATTTATTAGAGAGGAAGTAACCCAGGCTTGGATCAGAAAAAGACTTCCAGAAAAAGTAATATTTATATTAGACCAAAGGCAAAGAGTTGAAGAGGTAGAGAAAGATTCTAATTAGAGAGCACTTTCTGTGAAAGGAAAGCTTGGGGATAAGAGACAGATGAAATATTTGAGAAACTGAAGGCTTTGATGAAGTCTGCTGGAATCTCAGGCTACCCGGCCATGAGGGGGAGGGTATGCAGGGCCGGATCAGGCTGGGCCTGTGTGAATCTAATGGAAGCCTCACTGAATGGTCCACTCAGCACAGTGGCTTAGTGTACTTACAAGCTAGCAAGCCACTCAGGCAGTGCAGGAGAGCGTGTTCTGGAGATGAGGACAGTATTGTGGGTGCACCGGTGGGTGTGGAGAAAAATAGAGAGAAGCAAGGGAAGAGGAGTAACTGAGAAGGTCTTATGCTTTGGATGAAGACAAAACCCTTAAGCATCTCTCTGCCTTTACTCTGATGTATATTACATAACAAGCCCCTGCTGCCTAGATTTTCAAGGCAGGTTTACCTTAGCTGTTACTAATGCACATCTGAACTGGAATAAATGGATGTCTAATAAGGAGATGGTAAACAAAATGCGTGTAAATACTTGTATTAACATATGTAGTAGAGTATACATAGTATAATCCTAATGTGGTTTTAGTTGTCCTGGAATTATTGAAGAGCCAGCCCAGAAGTGGGAATTTTACTGGGACTAAAGACAGAAAAAGGCCTTGGTTGGCTGCCTAGACTATATCAACTATAAAAATTATATTGGAATAATTTTTCTCATATTAGTAAAGAAATGTGTTTAGCTTTTTTCATGCAGATAAACTATGCCTACCTATAATGGCAGAGATAATTTGAAAAGGAAGCCTGAGAAAGAAATCAATGCTGTGCAAAGAGGAAAGACCAGTGATAAGCAAAAGCAAATAGAAAAGGGAGAGAAATAATGTTATCACCTAAAAGATATAAGCAAGCATAGCCACATTACTCTTCATGGAAAAATAACTATATGGCATGCTCTATTTTAGGAATATATACTATATATGTTCTCATTTAATCCTCGTATTTTAATATACTAAACAACAAATCATTTGTCTTCCTTTTTGAGGAGTAAAATTGTCTCAGTATGTTTAATAATTCTGCCAGATTACAGAGTTTGTAAGTGCTAGAACCAGCAATTGAAACCCAAGTTTCTCTGCCTCTGAAGAAAAATTGTACTGCTCAGATCTCTGGCATGATATGAAAGAAAAGACACCTTTCTCACGCAGGACCAGTTAGACATTTCTGCTCTTTTTTATTTTTTCTTTTTCGACAGGATCTTGCCATAGGTAAGGCTGGCTTTCATTTCACTATATAGCCCAGGCTGGCCCCAAACTCTAAGGACTGAGATTACAAACGTATGCCTTCACTCCCAGCTCAATCTGGCAGTTTCTCAAGCAGCACTTTTCCATGCTGAACAAGACAACAGAGATAGTTCATAAGCACCATTACATTCAAGAAATAATGGGACCTTCCAGGTGGGAGACACAAAAGTATCCATGCACTGATTGGACGAGGTTAATAGAGATGTGTTTCGGAACTTGTGGAGAAGTTGTTTGAGGCTAAGTAGGATACTTATTGCTTTTTACTTTCACTAACATAGACAAGGACAGAAAGTTTAGCTAAAGTATTACTGATAGCTGATTAATAACTATGAAGAAAATGGCAACATTCATTTAGAATCATGCTGTAGTGATCCTGTTTTCATCTATTATCAATACTATTCTGTTGGGTAAGAGGACTAGGGGTATGCTATAGAAACACTCCACCTGGGTTTCATCAAGGCTCACACAAAATGTTTCATCATAACACTGTGAACCACAATCATAAGCCAAGTACTAATTCAGTGAATGGAGCTGCAAAGAGTAAGCAGTCACACCCTGAAAGGATCGATGCTGACTGTGGTAATAACCTATAAGGGTATTTAGATCCTTTTAAAAATATTTTTGATAAGTCAGATGTGATATATCTTCTAAGCTTCAGATTAACAGTTGCATAATTGCTAGAAAACTTCATGTGAGAGCCCAAAGTACTCACCTTAATATGACCAAAAACTAATCTTGCTGCTTTTTCTCTTGGAGTGGCTTACCTCTAACCCTCCCCTGTCCAATGAATAGAGTGCCAGTTAGTCAAGGTTCTTAACTACCAGTACCTGAGCTTAACTTGTACTCACATAGGTAATAAAAGGAAATATATTTCCTCATGAAATCTAATGACTGTGTACAACCAAGTGCTAGGAAGACAGGAGCATGGAGGAATCGCAAGAGATATGAAAGCCAGGGTCTTGGACATTATTGGAATATTCCTTCTGTTTCTCCTTGCTGGTTGGCTTCATTTTCTTTTACTTTAGACTGACTTCTGCTGGGTAATGGAAAACATGGCTATCAAGTTCCACTGTTTTATAGCTTGCAACTTCTAACCCTGCCAAAAAAAAAGAACTAACTGCAAGCTGGCTTTGACTCTGAGTTCCAAGTTCTATATATATATATATATATATATATATATATATATATATATATATAT
>PVKN010003340.1:0-21134 GCA_004027915.1 Capromys pilorides | reverse complement strand
AGTACCTGTGTATACTAAGCACACATTTTACCACTGAGCTGTGTCCCAAGTCCCAGTTCCTGTTTTAGTACAGGGTCTGTACAATCTCACTATGCAGATCAGACTCATAGTGATCCTCCTGTTTTCAGCCTGCCAAGTGCTAGGATTACAGACTTGTGCTACAACGCCCAGTCTCAACTGCCATCTCAGCGCACCCTGGGGGCAGGGCCAGCAGTGCACATTAGGGATCAACCCCAGTCCCTGCTAGTCTGCTGCGCTATCTGGCTGGCCCTGATACTCTCATTCTTACCTAGCGATGGTTTTATCTGGCGGCACCAACATCTGTTTTCAGCATATATTGTGTTACCATTAGGATGTGCTTTCTAAAACCCACGTTGGATCATATAGAAGATCTTTCTGGTGTTCTGAATACCTGGAAAATAAAGTTTTAGACCTAATTTATAGCTCAAAATCCTTCCTAACAGAGCTTGAAGTCATTTCTCCAGGCTCAACTCTACTGATTCCTCATTTATTCATTGTCTTAGTTACTTTTACTCGTTGCTGGGACAAATATTTGACACTCGAAATGATGGAAGGAATGGTGTATTTAGCTCACAGTTGCTGGAGGTTTCAGTCCATACTCAGCTGGCCCAAGGCTGAGTGGAACAGGGCAGAGAGCATCCAGTTCATGGTGGTGGAACAGCAACAATCACAACAGAGGCAACTGACCAACCAGGGCACAGAGAGCAACAGCATGAACCTGTCTCTCTGTCTGTATATCACATTCAGGCTTTCTGCCTTAAGCCACACCCATAATCCCAGAAGGACTCAGACCCATAGTCCCATCAATACTAAAACACATAATCCCAGTGTATCGTGAGTCAAGTCTCAAACTCTAGAAGTCCGCGCCCCGTGATTGCATGAGGCGTTGGGGGGACAACTAGACAGAAACCATAACATTCATCTTCCCTGATTTCAACTTGCTGCTTCTGGAAATTTCTTCCAGTCTCTCACACAGAAAATACAGGGAATGAGTGCTTAATTACAGGCCTGGAGAAGCTGGCAAGGTAATCCTAAGATGTCCATGTTCATCTGCTGAGAGGGACCTGATTTTCCACAGAATCTATGAAGGAAGTTGTCAGGGAGCCTCTCGAGACCACCTGTCCTTTACTTTTTATAGATGAAACTCAGAGATCCTATAAAATGAAATTACTCTCTCTGTGATGGTGGGCAACAGCCTAGGCGTTCTGATTTTCATTCTAATACTCAACGTCCAGTGAGAAATGAGGCCAAATCTCGTAAATAGTTGGGTCAAAAAGGGAGGAAGAGAATATAGCCAGAGGGAGAATGATCCAGAAAAAGATGTGTCTGTATTTTTATTTCCCTAATCTTACACTCAAAGGATAAAATTTTTTTTAAAAAATCATAAATGCTAGCAGGAGAGTGATTAGCCACTACAAAGGGGAAGTAGAGAAATAAAAGGAGAAAAAGAGCAACAGGAAGCTTAAGAAACCATCTTGGAAGAGGGCTGGACCCAGGGCCTGGAACAAAGGGCCCAGATGGTTTTAATGACTAGGCTCAGCTTTGTTCCTTTCTTCTTTTGACAGCAGGACAGTCACCATAAAGGGCCACATCCTGTCCATGGCCTGCCTCCCAGGCTCCCACTGGCCACCTTGGACATTTCTTTCTGGGTCTGGATACTTTCCCAACCCCCAAAAGCTCACAATAAAAGGCCTTCTTATGCATTCCCAGAACTGCTCCAGCGTGCAGAGCTATGTTGGAATGGACAAAGTAAACAGTAGTAACCGTGGAGAGTCTCTTTTTGTCCTACTTATCAGTTATTTTGAAATGCAAATCTTGTTGGAATATAACTTCTGGATTATCTCAACCTCCTCGAGAAAGAATTTTTAACCTTTGTAAGAAGTACAGACTACCAACCAAGCTGTGGGCAAAGCAAATACTTTGCGCACATGAAGAAAATGGGTGTTAAACCTCAACTTGAAATAATTCTCTCTTCTCTTCTTATTGCCCTGCCTCAACCAAAGTAAAAATTTAAATGGCCCTAAGTCTGGAGTTCCCTACAAATAAGGAAATAGTCATACAAACGTTACCCCATAGGAACAAAGCAGGGGCCAGCGACACAGCTCAATGGCCTAGAGTGCCCACTAGGCAAGCTTAGGCAACTGCAGGGACCGTGGTTTGTTCCCTGGCACCACGTGTTGCTCCAGCCCCACATCCAGAGCAGGCTCAGCCAGCCATACCATAAATAAAATAAAGAAATAAAGAAAGAACAAAGCAGAAATATAATTCAGGGACTTCTGAAGTGAATCATTGGTCTTCCCTAGACTCACCCAAATTTCTTTTCCAACACTTGAATGTTAATACAGCATCATGAGATCACAGGCCTTGCTCTTCTTTCTGTTAGTTTGGAAAAAATGACTAATCCCTGAATACTATTCTTGGAAACTGTTATTTTGGCCAATTTAGAAAGGATGGACTAATGCTATCTAATATTTATAGCATGATCACAGTTTACAAAGGCTTTTTCACTTTAATTCTCACAGCAGTTCCCACATGAACCAATTTGCTGTGGTCACCCTCATCTATATGGCAGAGCCAGGATAGAAACATAGGTCTTCTGGATCCAGCTTTCAATTCTTTATGAAAAAAGTAAAACAAAATTTCATGATACAGGGGCCGGCGAGATGGTTCAGTGGTCTAAAGCGCCTGCTTAGGAGGGCTCAGGCAACTGCGGGGACTGCAGTTCGATCCCCGGCACCACGTGCTGCGCCAACGCCACCACCAGGGCAGGCTGAGCCAGCCACAAAATGAATAAATAAAGAAACAAACACAACAAGCAAACAAATAAATAAATAAATAAATAAAATTAAAAAAAAAAATTTTATGATACAATGAGAGAATAACAGTAGTCAACACACTGGGTATCATTATCATCAAAGTAGTTACTCAGAGCACAAGCTAAAGACAAAGAATCTCTCTTACAAAGATGAAATGAAAAGGATAACAGCACAAAATTTATTTTTTGAAGAATTAAGGAAGGATTTTCTTTTTTTTTTTTCTTTTTTTTGTGGTACTGGGGTTAGAACTCACATCCTTGCACTTGCCAGGCAGGCACTTGTGCCACAGAGCTATCTCCCCAGCCCCAACTTTTCAGTGAATTAAGAGAAACTGTAAATGAAACACTTTCACATATATATTAAAATATTCTTGTGAAAACAGATTAGGTAATAAGGGGAATTATTTGAACTTCCTACTCCCTATTCAGCTTTTCATTATTTTAGTTTCTGATATAAGAGAAAATAGCTTTCAGTTTTAAAAATGCACTGGACAGAATAAGTAGTGGTAGCTCTGTAACTAATAACTACCATATGTCAGTCACATAGCACAGGGGAGTTTATTGCTCATTCTTATAATAATATTTAACAAATGCTGACAATGGTGAGTGTATGATGTCTCAGGCGGCCATAACCCCAAGCCATGGAGTAGGTGGCTTCAACAACAGACATTTATTTTGCACAGTTCTGAAAGATGGACATCTAAGATTAAGGTGTCACTTTGGGTTGGTGAATATGGAACCTCTGTTCCATATGACCATGTAAAGACTCATGTTCCTCTACTTGTGTATCAACATCTTTCACATGTGACCTCCAAAGGTGATAGAGAATTAAGAGAATGGGAGATCACAAAAGAGAGCAAGTATATAGTACCTCAAATCACCCTGCCCATATCCCTTGGGCCAGAATGCAGTCCCCAGGAAGGAAGGCTAAGATGTCATTTAACAATCTGTCCCTTAGTCCTTGGCTTCCAAGGCTCCAGGGAAGCCCTTTCTGCTGGGGAGGTCATGCTGAAATGTCTCTGGAAGTTCTATACTTCCCTTTCTCCCAGCTCCCTTTCATTTCTTTCTTGGAACTCATGTTTATATCTCCTACTTTCACTCCTTCTTATGGCTGTTTAGGGTTCTTCATTTTCTAGAAGTAGTCTACTGTGTGTCTATCATGAAGGAAACGCTCTACAAAGGTGGAAATGTAACTATTCTCGCAAGGCTGGCAATTACTTGTCCTCAGCCCTCCTTTACCAATCCTCTACTTTCCTCCAGACAACCTCCATTCTGCAAAAGCACACACAGCCTTCCTAGCTCTAAGGCGCTATGCTAGTGCCACTGGGAGAAGCAGAGAGGCATTAGATGTGGGTCCTAAGTTTGCAAACTGAGTCTAAATGTGGGAAGGCACAATGAAGAATGTAGAAACACTGTGCCAGTGGGAAGAAACTGATTCTCCATCTAGGCGAAAAGGGCTGCAAAAGGAGTCACTGGAGAAATAATCATAATGAAGTAGCCGACAAGGCCAGGGATGAGGCTCAGCGGCACAGCACCTGCCTGGCAAGTGCAAGGTCCTGAGTGTGATTCTTAGTACAAAAAAAAAAAAAAAAAAATAGCTAACAGTTGTTGACTGCACACTTTGCTAGGCAGTTTTTACAGTATGGTACACATATCATTCCATGTCATCCTCAAAACCCCTTTCTGAGCCAGCACTATTATTGTTGGCATTATTCAGATGAGATCTGACACAGGAGAATTTGCTATAAGAGGCGTTACAAAACAAAGTGAAATATCAGTAACAGAAAATACTGAATTTCTTGATTTTGATAACTACTTTGTGGTTATAGAAGAAAGTATCCTTGTTCACAGGAAATTCACCCTGTAGCACTTAGGAATAAAAGGAGAACTAGGTCCTTAAACATTTTAGAAAATGGCAGCTGCATGTGGATGTGTGTGTGTGTGTGTGTGTGTGTGTGTGTGTAGACAGAGAGAGAGAGAGAGAGAGAGAGAGAGAGAGAGAATAAAAGAATAAAGCAAATGTTCAGTTCTGGCAAATGCAGGCTTTAGCACAATGCCGTGGACTGGGTGCTTGCAGCAGACGCTGATTTTGCGCAGTCCCGGAGGATGACCATCTGAGATTAGGCATCAGTAGAGTCAGCCTCTGGCGAGGCCCCTTTTCCTGGTTTACGCACAGATGGCTGTCTTCTCACTGTATTCTCACAAGGCAGAGTGGGTAACAAAGTTTCTGGTATCCCTTCTTACAAGAAAATTAGTATCATCATTAAGACCTGACCCTCGTGACCTCCTCTGGGCTAAATTACTTCCCTGAGGCACTATTATAGGTAGCTCAGGTAAGTAGAGATATTACAGGCCCTCCAGAGAACAGGGTAGAAGACCCTGGCTGAAGGCATAGTCACTGAAGGCCACACTTCAGAAAAAAGGAGCAAAAGGCCTGCATACTTCCCCTAGGGATGAACAGCAGTGCGTTCACAATAGGCTTTCATTAGTTTACTAAGTGGTGTTTGCCACTTCATCTTAAACTGCACCAGAGAACCATCCTGCCCCACCACCTTCAAACTAATGTGATCTTTGTTCTCAGTCTTGACTCCTTTCTTAGGCTTTTCATCAGCCATAGTGAACACAGGAGTCTTCTTAGCTGCCGCTTCACAAAAGAGGTAAGGGGTCCACTGAAGGAGCACACAAGCAGCACCAGGAGCGGTTGAAGGAGGCAGCTGTGGCTGAGGGGCAGCAGTGATTGATATTCTAAGAAGGCTTCGATCACCTGAGGGTGGAGGACCAAGCTTCCTTAACCCATCCCCTCCCAGAAAGTCCTTGTGTGTCCCATCTGCGCTTGCTGTGAGACTTTGCTTCCCCATTTGATCCCAATTTAATCAATATTACCCAAGAAACTATACTTGTAATCTCAATGAATGACCATAGTTCTGTCCCACCTCACACACATCCTATGATTTTCCACTGGATCAATATTACCTAAAGGATTGCACTTATAATCTTCTTGATTGATGATAGTCTGTGCCGCCTCAAACCTGCCTCAGCTCATGACTTTACAATAAACATCCTAGGGAGGAAGCAGGGTTGGCAGGCAATGTATTTTCAGGGTCCCTCTGTCCTTCTAAGACAGAAGCTTTCTTTTTCTCAATAAATTCTTCCTACTCTTAACTTCCTTTCCTCTCTAGAATTCATTCTTCAGTTTTAGAGAACACAAACTCAGCCTTTGGACATCTAGCCGGTTGGAAGTTATATTTCCCCAATGTCAGCACTGCTTCAAATAAAATTCCCCCCACCCCCATTAGAGGGGGATTTTACACATGGATTGTGTAGGGAACACAGTTCAGTCCATAGCATTGAATAACAGGCATTCCAGGGGTTTTGGATTATTCTGGTAACTTTTAGTAAGTTTGAAGTTATTACAAAACAAGATGAAAGGGAACAGAAAGCTGGGGTGATGGTGCGTGCCTGCAATCCCAGTGCTCTGAGAAACTGGAACAGAACCTTCTAAGTTTGATGAAGCCAGGTCACTTGGTAACTTAGCAAGGCCTTGTTTCAGCTAAAAAAAAAATAAATAATAAATAAAATAAAATAAAATAAAAGGGCTGGGGCTGTAGCTCAGTGAGAAATTCCTGACTTGAATTATTAGTGAGATTGCTAGCTAGTTAGATAATAGAGGATAGACAGGAAAGTGGCATGGAATGCTTCATGGTGAGCTACTTGGCCCACAGACGGAGAATGGCAAGGAATGCTCTCCTGTCTCTCGCAGAATGCACTCTCTTTGCTGTTGTGTAGACACATATGCGGTGCAGTCCACCGGATGCTCAGGCACTGTCCACCTTCTCACAAGGACTGATGTGGAGGACTGAGGAAGCACCCCTTCTGGCCTAGCCCTCTGTGCCTGGCCCATGCAGACGTTCTTCCACAGTGCCTGCCTTCTTCTACTGCTTCTAGATTTGGGCAAGAATGCTCTGCTGCAAGGCATTGGATCAGAATGAAAGGGAAAGATGATGGAACCAGGACTGCAGGGTAGCTTCTGCAGGATAGGTCACCTTTGAGGCAAACTTTGGCCAAGTGGGAGCAGGAGGCTGAGTCTTCCTAACCCCCTCCTACTCCCAGACTACCTCAGCTTGGGTGCAGCCCTGTGTGTGGAGCAGACAAGGGCAGGACAACTTGTTTCCACATAATAAAACATCGCTTCATGGTGCTGTGTACCTTTCCTTGCTTCGTGTTTCCTTTCTCCACCCCCAGCCACCTTGGGCTTTCTGTTCCCAAACGAAGTATCAGCACTTTAACCCTTGCATTGGGCTCATTCCTCTATAGAGTACAAGGTGGAGGTTGGAACTATACTATTCCTCCCCTAGTCTAGTTGGGTCCTTCTTGAAAGAAACAGGGGTAAAGCGTGAAGGGTAGTAGCCCTATAAATAGCCTGTTGAGGTTTTAATAGGAGGATGTGGGTGATAATGCAGGTGCAGGGGACAAAATTAAGGTGTAATGAAATTTGATTGGCTTGAATGTCTGATGTAGAATCTACACAGCTCTGTAGGTATTAGTGAACTAGGAAGACCAAAGTAGTGTTGTAAGCAGCTAAGTTACGTAAAAATATTATACGCAGTCAGACAAGGCCAGGCCCTGAAGGAGACAATATGGAAGGCAAGGTGACTTTGCAATTTTGGAAGAGACAGACACTACCACTGTGGGTCAGACCTCAAGACAAAGGAGTAAATAAATGCAACCACATACTTCCCTAGGGAGGGGCATCAGGGATTGATACTCTAAATAGCTATCAATCACCTGGAAACATCCTTTAAGAGTCACTAAACCAACCCTGAACAGGAAGAGACTCTGCCCCCTATTCATGCTATGTGACTCACTGCCTCATTTGGTACTCGATTTAATCAATTTTACCTGAGCAATGGTGTCTGTAATCTCATTGGTTGTCCAGTTTCATCCTACCTCATGCCCACCTAAGTGAGTTCCCAAGTTCTCCACCTTAGACCAGCCTCACAGCCTGATTTACTCTATAAAAATAACCCCTGAAAGAGGCAGCTCCCTGGGCAACCTGCTCAGGAACCTCTTCTGTGCCTCTCTAGGATAGAGACTTTCCTTCCCCCAGTAAATATATTCTGCTCTTAACCTTCATCTGTTCCTAAAATTCATTCTTCAGTTTTAGAGAACACAAACTCATCCCAGGTACCTTTCGGGTTGGGAATTTCATTTCCCTATATCAGTAGGACAGATAAAATGATGGCAATGATAGTAGTGTTGTAAATAGAAACTAATATTTATTAAGAATTTGCCATCAGCTAATCTTTAATGCTAATTTTTTTCTAAATTATTTTACATAATCCTGACAATAATCCTATGAAATGGGCACAGCTAGTATTTCCTAAGACTTAGAAAGACTTAGAAAGTTGTTCAAGGTCATACAGATTTTAATCCCCCAAATTTCTTGACACTAATGTTAGGTTTAGGAATGAAATTTTACAATAAGTGTGAAAGACTAATTGGTGAAAGACGTTAAAGGTAAGAAAATGTTGCTGGATTTTGCAAAAAGTATTGAAGTATGGAATTCAGTTTTCTTATTCCTTACACATTTATTATAAATTGTTCATTCAAGATGGTAGTTATAGCATCACAAGAATGAAAGTTCTAGAAGGTATAAAACAGATTTTCCCATCTTCATAGAACTTAAAAGATTAGTAAGAAAGACCAGAATTAGTCAAAGAATCACAAATATAATAAGTGCAATGTGTGAAGAGGGCACATTGGTGGAGAAGTTATCTAGTATGACAAACAGAAAATAACTGCATTCCTGGAAATCTCGGTAGCTACTGACAAATGGCCAGTCAGTGGGAGGATAGCCTGTTCTATTATCTTTTGAAATTTAGCAAGTTTATAAGTAAGCTTCTCTCCATGCAAATCTTGTCCTTCAGTAGTTCTCATCGCAATCAACGTAAAGCCACTTTTGAGGTCTGGGGCCAAACCATTGTAGTTATCTTTGACTTCTCCCTCTCGTTTTGAAGATAGAATTCGTCAGCCAGTGCTTCTGACTTCAACTTCAAAATAGATGTCATATCCTGCAACATGTCATTATCACTCCTGAGGTGGCCCTGACCCAATCCACTCTAGCACCCCAGTCTTCCGGACAGTCTCCTTACTTCCACTTTGGTTCTTCTACACCTGTGTTAACAGAGATCCTGTCAGAAGTCAAATTATGTTACCTTTCTTTCTCCCCACATCCTTCACCAGTTCTCCATCTCACTGAATAAGATCTAAAACCCTGCATCTCCAAGGGCCTGTGTGACTGCTCAGCTTATGATCCATATGCCACCTATCCTAGAACCTAAGCTGCCAACGTGTTCACTGTGGGACAATTTAGCATCCAGAAGAGCATGCCACATGGTGGGACTCAGTAAGAGGTTATTAACTAACATATTTGGTGAAGGTTTGTTCCACTAATCACTTTGCTATACTGCATTTCAAAATGAAAACAAAGATCCTGGAAGGCCAGGTCTAGGAGTATCTTCCTAAATGATAGCAAAAGCTTGGATACATTACTTCTGGATGGGCAGTGTGACACTAACTCAACTCATCTTCAGCAATGAAGATGGATTACTTCAACTGCCAGCCTCTCTGTGGGACTGCTTCAGGTGGAGAAAGCTGCCTGATCCAGTGTTATCTGCCCTCAGGTCAAACCAGGTAATTGATTGACACAGTGTAGAGACACTGCCCTCTTGCCCTAGGGCAGGACACCTCTTTCCATTCTCATCTGGAAAACTCCTGTGAAGTTCATCTAAGCCTTCAGGGGGCCCGCATGGCAGCTCTACCATCTTTCCAGTTAGGCTCACCTTCCCTTCCTGCTGTGGGTGTGGATCACACGAGCACTCTCCAGTAAACTGCCCCCATCTCAGAGTGTACAAGGAAACCCACCCGTGGCATCATCCCCAAATCCCATGTACTTTTCTGTCTATAGGCCGATAGCAGGCAAACAGTCTCTCTCGTAGAGAAGATAGTCAGCATCTTCTGCTTTGGTTTGGATTGGCTATGTGCTGTGCTTTGAGTATGTTCCCTGTGGGTTTTTATGTTGAGACTTAATTCTCATCACGAGGTAGCTAAAGGTTGGAAAATTAATGCAGCTGTGATATTTAGAGATGGGGCTTTGGGGAGGTAGATGGTGATTAGACACCATCATTAGGGTGGAACCTACATGATTGGATCCTCGTGGCTTTATGCAAAGAGAAAGAGACCAGAACATATGCATGCACACACACATGCTAGCTGTCTTGAGATGTGGTTCCCCCTGCCACCTAGAGGCTTCTCCTGCAAGAAGGCCATTGCCAGATGCAGGCCCGTGAACATCCAGAAGTGTCCGCTAAAATAAACTCTTTTTCTTATAAAATCAGCATACTACAGGTATCTTGTTTTAATACTGAAAAACAAACTAAAGCAGTTTCATAAGGCCAAGAGATCATTCACCTTGGAGTTTGCAAAATCAATGGCATGCCATTAACAAGCAAATACAAGCCATAGCCAAGCAGGGCTGAAGAGAAGGGCTGTTTTCTCTGGGACTTTGGGAATTCTAACGCCACGCCCAGATAACATATATGCTTTTATCTGAGGCCTCCTAAAGGTGGTTTATTTCCTGTTATGAGAATTCTGGGAAGGCTGAGGTCTTCTCTATATCCTGACATCCAAAAATAATCAAGGTTAATGGAGGAAGGCTGGGTTAGGAAGGGGGCAGGTGGAATACTTACTGATTTTGATGCAAAATGCTGTGTTCTTTCAGCATTTCAGAAAAAATACTGAGAGTTTCTTTCTCCCAACATAAATGAACAAAAATTTAAAGACTGCAGAAAATAAAATATATACTTTCTGTATGTCACTGAATCTGGGGATATAGGAGTGCAACTTCTGAAGCAGGCCCGTGTTTTCCTTCTGATCCTTGATCCGTGTGGGTGTTCCCTACAAAACAAATCTGAGCAGGTGATTTTTAATTCTTTAAAATTAATTAATTTATTTATTTGCTACATGGTCTCACCATGCAGCTTGGACTTGTAGTGATCCTTCTGTCTCAGCCTCCCCAGTGCTGGGATTACAGGTATGTGTCACCAGGTCCGGTTTTGTTGGCCTGCTCAGCATAGGGCCAGCATGGGATGTGGTACCAGAGATCGAACCCAAATCCTTCTGCTTGCCAGGCAAATGCTTAGACTGCTCAGCTATCTCCCTAGCCCTCTGTGCAGGTTTTGAAACTTAGTAGAAGCTGCTTCGAGGTGCTCTATGCTCCACACTGATGGCATGAAGCATAAATACCTGATGAGATATAAAACACCTTTCACAATCAAGCAACCACCATATTCTTCAGGTTTCATTCTGAATTCTGAATCATCTTCTCTCCTCCCCTCCTCCTTTGTTCTCTTCACAGATCTTTATTTTTGCATTTGCTAACCCCTGTTTCTCTCTTTTAATTCTTCCTCTGGGTCAGTGCCGCTTATCCACCAGCCTTGGGCTCTTCACCTGCACTCCAGGCATAATCCATTGCCTCCATCTTATTATTTGTTTTCTGAGGAAAAAATACTTAATATTTCATTGCACAAGGAATAGTGTCTAAGGCCGGTATTTATAATCCTGACCTCAGAGCCAGAATTTCCTGATTATTAAGTTATAAGATAAAGTGGAGTTTGAATTGAAAGGAATGATAGGGTAAAAAATAAAAGAAACTTGGAAGGAAGCTACAGGATGCAGCAAGATAACAGATGTATGTGTGCCTGTTAAACACTTTTAGGTCCTGCCACAAATTAGAGAGCTGCTAACCAACTCTCTAACCTGGCTGGGGACTCTGCCATAGACACAAAGGAAAATATTCAATACCAATGAAATAAGTGATAATGAAACAAAAACTCCAAGCCACAACTACCAGGGGACAAACCAGAATTAAGACGGCGAGTATCAGATGATGCTATTTGTGTCACACAAGCTAGAAAAATCTAAACTTTGCCTCTGAGGAGGCAAACCTACCTTTCAACTCATTTGACTTACCATGTGTCATAGTTTGGAGTTTTGCAAGGGGAATAGTACAATACAGAACATGTTATTTAAGATTATTTTATAGTGAGTCACCCAAGGAATCCTATGCAAAGAGTATAGGAAATCTGTCCACACACTAAAGACCAAAGATACAACTGAGGACATGGGTCCCACACTAATGTCTTGCATGAGTCCAGCTCAAGACCGAAAGCTAATAACAATGCCTCCCTCAAATCCAACTGGAGGCCTCGAGCCTACAACAATGTCTCCAGTATCTCATGCAGTCCTGTCTCATGATCTATGCTGTGAAGGCCCCGAGGTCAGCTGTGGAAGCTAGAAAGTCTGTACCAGTGGGATGAAGGATCTGTGCTAGTAGGCTGAGGGAGCTGAGCTGGAGTTAAGAAGCAACACTTAAGGTAAGGACCAGAGCTCCCCCGAGAAGTATCACAGCCATCCTCAGCCACACTGAGGTCCTGAGCTCCTCCTCCAAGGATGAGGCATGTCAGCATGACCAGCTTCTTCAGGAGACTGAACAGCACACCATCTTCCCCTCAGGAACTGGAAAGTGATGCTCAAAGTGAGGGCCAGAGCTCCCCCAAAGTGAACTGCAGCCGTCCTCAGCAACAAGGCCCTGAGTTCTTCCTCTGATGAGAACAGCCAAGTTCACTAGGAAAGACAGCATGACAAAGTCCTCCAGCAAATAGTCGAAGAGAACGAGCTTCTCCCCTCAGCTCCCCGCAGCTCCCCTGCAGTTTCCCAACAGCTTTTAACTTTTTCCTCTCCATCTTTGCCCCTTATGCTGCTGGCAACCGTCCTCAGGTAGGTCTTCCACACCCACAGCCGTGGGTTGATTCAGTTCAGCTGGGTGGTGCAAGTTGGCCACCAGTTGTCAATCTGCCACACCATACAGCTGAGGTCCTGTTGAAATGCTCCACTTCAGGAAAGGCTGGGCTATCCTAGTTCTCAAGGATGTCCCTTTTATAGAGATTGTATTAGGGTATGGAGGAATGGAGAGAACTTATAAAGTTTTAAAAATTAAAGTGGAACTTTGAGAAAATGTCAAAGCTGCCACCACATAGCACCAGCAAACAATCTTTACACTTCTCTTTCCTGCCTCAGTAATCCCCCTACAAGAAGGTCACATAACTGGAACACCTTTTTCTTCTTGGAAAGTCTGCTGGTTCCAGGTTGGAACTTAGATAGCGTGATGTGTCTGCCTTAGGCTGGTTTGTCCAGGAGGGGCTCAGGTCTCCTTTAGGACATTTATCTTGGCACAGGTTTTAAGGGCAGGGCTCAGTTTGATGTTCATTGTACTCATGAGATGTTCTTTAAATAATAAAAGGGCCTGTCTACCACTCTCCTGGAAACTGAAACTCCTCTATGATCTCTTGGCAGTGCTAGAGAGAAGCAATAAACTCATACACCTCCTCCACACTCCAGTGGTGGACCTCTGGAGCTCTTGACCTCTGTGGCCCTTGCCCTGGATCTTGGCTCAGGCCATGTCAGAAGAGCTGGACCATAGCCCCTGCCTATAAGCACAAACATAGTTAGTTTCTTTAAATTCCAATGTACTGGGCTGGGGAAATAGCTCAGTGGTCTAAGCACCTGCCTGGCAAGCCCAAGGACCTGAGTTCAACCTGAGTTCAATCCCCAATATCCCCTGATGTGCTGCCCTGGGGTTGTGCCAGCCAACCACAACTAGGTATGTTGGTGCAAGCCTGTAATCCCAGCACTGTGGAGGCTGTGACAGGAGGACCACTAAGAGTCTGAACCTTATTAGTGAGCCCCTACAACAAATAAATAAATAATTAAATTCCAATATATTTCTTGGCATATCTGGTGACATCCGGAAGTACTTGCACTTCAGGAGATTTGTTTTGTCATCTAATTCTGCCCAAAGGCCACTTGACTTTCATTCAGCCTGTTGGGAGGCCAGTCTGTAGACTCTCAATCACTGAGAAGAATCAAATGGAAAACATCTTGTTCATTCTTGAATAACAAAGCTTTCCATAGTATGCACAGGAATTTGGAACATCACATGGTCTGCTAGAGTTTTTGGTCTCCCATTCGTCTAGGCAGCAGGGCTAGCATAGGAGACAGTGCTGATGGGGCTGGGCTCGGGCTGATAGCACACTGCTTGGGTGTTAGCATTACACATTGGCCACTGGTTGAACTTTCCCTGAAAGACAGCTCTTCTCCTCTGTGATCTCTGGGGTCTGCTGCTAGAGAAGTCATGGCAGAAAACACTGAACCCAGTGTGAAGACATTGGCTTTTTCCTCGTCACACTTACTCTTGTGTTTTACACTCAATGTCTGGGGCTTACCAACGGGTGTACAGGCTACATACAGAAGGCAGCAGGGACCTGGAGTGCCACAGGTGAAGAGGCGTGGTCCTACCTCTTACATGCCAATTCCTGTTTCTGTCCTCATTTTTCTAACTATGTTTTAAAATGACAGTATTAATATATGTGTGTGAAAAAGAGATTTTAAAGAGATCAAAATATATAAAAGAGCAAGGATGAATCCCTTTTTGCCCATGTTGATCCAGGAGTTGGTTGTTGGATTGGGAAAAGTACACAGGTGTATTATTTATGTCATGTGTACACTATTTTATCTGTGAACTATTTTATTAAAAAGTAATTCCTTTCTAAAAAAATTAATAAAAAGCAAGTCCTTTCTTTTACTGGTAAAGCAGCTCCCATTTTGCTTTGTACACACTTTCCTAGACCATTTGCCCTGTTTCCAAACAATGACCATGTTGAGCCTGCCTGATAGCTCAGTGGACTGGAGTGCCGGCTTTGGCAGAGCATGGTAGCCTGGGTTGGACCCCCAGCATGCCGTGCCGGCATCGCCCCCAGGGCTCGCCGAGATGGCAAATGAGACTGGGCACGGTGGCAAGCGCCTGCAGTCCTAGCACTTTGGAAGACTGAAAACAGGAGGATCACTACACGTTCATTCTACATAGTGAGACGCTGTAGACCCTGTATCCCCTGTCCTTAATGCATTAAAAAAAGAAAATAATAATAATAATAATAACAAAAACAAATAATGAGCATGCATATATACAAGAGCAATTATTTTTTATAATTTATAGAACAACACTAAACCTATTGTCATATGATTTTTAAAAATTATGTAGACTTTATTCTTACAGTATTTTTAGGTCTAGAGAAAACTGAGCAGTTAGGTACAGCTCCCAGTTGCCCCGTGCCTTCCTGCTATGAACATCTGGCTTTGGTGTGTTGCATTCATTACACTCACGTGCCAACAACATTGTTTCATTATTTGTGTTGTACACTCTGTGGGTGTTGCCAAATAGTTCCACACTATCACAGAGAATAATTTCATTACCCTAAAAATCTTCTGTGATGGTTTTTTTCAGCCTTCATCTAACTTTGCCTCTGGCGACTACTGAGCATTTTACAGCTTTGTACTTTGGCCTTTCCAAAAAGAATGTCATAAAATTGCAATTAGACAGCATGCAACTGGCTTCTTCAGACTGGCTTTTTTCACTTGGAAACATACATTTAAACCTCCTCATATCTTTTCATGAATAAATTTTATTATAAATTGATATAGATGTTTTTCTTTGCTGGAATGGGGATCTAAGTTTTTCTTTTTAGTGGATGTGTAAGTCTTCAGTAATATGATTGTACAAATGTCTTTATCCTTTTTCTTCCTGATTGAGAGTTTTTTTAAGCTTTTATATTACTTCTTCACTTTATCTTTCTCTTTTGTAAACTTTTACTCCTTAATCTTAAAACTTTGTAGCAAATAAAAAGTGATGATTGTTTCTATCCACAAGGAAGTCCTATTTACAAGAGAAAAGATTGGTGGTAACTCCCAGAGGAGAGGGAAGAGTCCCCTCAGGGATGATAGAGTTGCTCAGAGGAGAGGAGGGAGTGGCAGACAGGGAGGAAGTTATCCTGAGGAACTTAAAGGGGGATGGAGGGGCAGGGGAGATAGCTCCATGGCACAAGTGCCTGCCTGGCAAGTACAAGGTCGTGAGTTTGAACCCCAGTCCTGCAAAAAAATAAAAGGAAGTGGGTTTTTAAGGTGATCCTTGTTGAGGGGAGTAGGATAAGGATTAGAAGGACTGGGAGCCTTCCATCCTATATCTTTAAGAGACCACTTCTGCCTGCTGATGCTAACATTTGGCTGAGCAGGTTGTGGGCTTGGGAGTGAGTCCGCCCCCACTACCAAAGGCTTGCCCGTCTGTCCTGCTGCAGCCCAGGCAGTGTGCAGGCTGGGAGGTGGGGTGGAGGGGGTGCAGAGTCCCTGTGAGACTGGGTTTTCCAGAGAACATGAGGAGAGTACATGTGCTACTCCTGGGAAGCCATGACCATAAAAGTCAAGGAGGCTTGGCCTCTAGGAGCTCTTGTTCCAAAAATATTCTTTGCCTTTGGAAACCAAGAAAACACTAAGGGACTCAAGAGGTGACTGACAGGTTGCTGCTTCATCGCATTTCTCAGCCTCTGGTATAGAAAAACCTCATGGTGCATCCCATCTCTCCCTCTACACTGAATGTCTTACTCAGAGCTGCATGAGACTGTAATTTCTCTTGTAGGATCTATCGCCCCCAATCAGCCTTGGTTTTAGTTTCTGAATGACTAAATGAACAAATACTGTTAGGAGAGACATTTCCTAATTTGGTTTGTTAAGAAGGGGCCCCTGAAATGAATTTATTTGAGAAGTGATCATAGGGGCACCAGTAGGGGAGAAAAGAAATGAAATGCTGGTGGGGAGAGAGGTGGGTAATAAAGGGTGTTTTGCTAAGCAAGTTTTCCCTGTGAGCAGTTGTAGCCTAATTCCCTAGGGAAACTCTAGGAAATGGCACAAAGCATGTCTCAGAGCTATCCCACCCCAGGGCGAGGAGGCTGAGATACTTGTAAGCCAAATCCTGAGGCTCACTGGCTGGAAGCACTCCTGGGGGTATTACAGTCTCCCAGACTTTCACAGCTGACACACGCAGGAAGACAGGCAGGCTTTCACAGTCATACGAAAAGCCTTCAGGCTCTGAGAAGTGGGCCCAGAAGGCGGAAGTTGGCCAAGGCACTCTGCCGCACAGTGTGCGCAGGCTGTGAAGAGGGCACACACAGCATCCCCACACCTCCCTGAATCGGGAAACAGCCTTAGAGGCCTGCATTCTCTCTATGGTATTTGTGACAAGTCTTTGTTTCCATCTCATCCTCCACCCAACGGGACAGGAGACAGCACATTTCAGAGCAGGCTATTTCACTGTTGGAAACTTTACAGGTTAGAAATGCTTTTCTGCTCTGATTGGGGCTAGCAGCATGACAGCCCTTCTCAGATGAGGTCGGCAACACTGAGGGGCATCTCTTCAATGGAGGTGTTGTAGAAGATCTCGAAGTTTCCACGAGTCCTTTTGTCTTCCTCTGTCACCATGTTAATAGCTAATCCAGGGGGATATAACTTGGTCTCACTTGCTGGACCAAATCTCCTAAGTGAGATTGCTTGCAGGGGATGTCCCCAGATGCGGAGAGCAGGGGAGAGAAAATGGTCACTATTTTTACATTGTTTTGTATAGTATTTATTGATTCAGGAAACAAACAACAAAATTCTGAATTGAATGACTTGGAAACTGCCAGGAAAAGAAGGAAAGAAAGAAAGAAAGAAAGAAAGAAAGAAAGAAAGAAAGAAAGAAAGAAAAGAAAGAGAAAGAGAGAAAGAAATGCTTTTCTCATACTTATCCCAAGATCTTCTTGTCTCTGAGCTCCTTCACAGCTGCTGGAGCTGCTGTATCTACTGCATACACCATTGCCTATACTGCAGTAGGCCTTCAAATGACAGAAACAGTTCCAATATTTCCTTTGAACACCTACAGCTACTTCTCTTAAACACTTCCCATTCTTTCAACTTATTTCTCACATGATATGGCTTTGACTTCCTAGTCATCTACTGTACACCTAGCTAAGCAAAATGTATAAAGAAAAAAGAAAAGAAAATACCTATTAAGAACCACGTGCCCATTTACTTTGAAGGACCCCCTCCTTCCATGCTCTTTGACCATGTGGTAGCCACACAGTGAGAGAAGGGTGGCTATCTCAGGAGATGGGTGGCAGACAGGGATGAATGAAAGGTCTCAGTGCCTGTACCTGCTTCCCAGTGTCCCACACACTGCAATCTAGAAACCCCTATAACAAAGAGAAACCTGTAAGTAATTGCTACACCTTCCACAAAGAGCAGGATTGGGCTTGGGTTCTCATTCTCTACTCCAGTCTCAATTTGTTCATAACCTCTTGCTTCCAGTCACAGTATTTTTCCTGAGAGGCTTAGGGAGATTTATATAAAACACAATTTCCCTCATTTTTTTAACCCACCTCTATTGCCTTATTGACCTCCTCCCCTTATAAATTCCTTCCTTGCTCAACTCTTGTTCAGTTTTCTTGATGATATTTACAGTACTGTGCAGGATCCTCTCTGCACTCTTTGGGAGAAAGGTTATTCTTACAGAAAGAGAAACAAAGGCTCAGAGAAGCTATTTGCCTAAGTCTATGCCAAGCTAGTATCGGGACGTAGGCTGCCTGACTCTGAGCTACCTGTTACCCTTTCCCTGTGCAGGACTCTTGTGATACACATGTCCACACTGATTTTTTTTGGAAACTATTCCTCCCTCTCAAGAGTGTATTATTTGGGTCTAAATGTTACCATTCTAAGATTCAGAGGCGGTTGCTTGAGTTGAGCTAATTGTTAAAGGTTCTTCCCTAGCCAGTTGTTGGTTCAAAGATGAGTATCTGGGCAAAGTTAGGTAGGCCCATATTTCACTATATTTTGATTGAACAACAGAAAACAAGACATTCTTTTTTTCTATTGGGATTGGTGATTGTACAGAAGTGAACCTGAATCTACCAGGAGCCACTTTATGCAGCCTGATAATGAAGCCATTCAGTTAGAGGACAACTGAGATGAAAACGGAAAGTGAGGACCTGGATGACATCACTTGAGTGCCTAGACTGAGCTGAAATTGAAGGCTGTTTATCTCTGAACTTCTCAGTTACAGGACAGGAACTTAAAATCTCTCCCTCTTTCCATTTCTCCTAAGCAAGTTTAATACATTATATGTACTGGGACAATCAAATGAATGTGAACAAATTAGTATATTTCTCCCTAGGCTTTTCCTACATTACTACAATTAGTGTAGTAGTGTAATAAGTACATGCAATCATATGTGTCTAAGTAATTATTTGTTTTTTAGGGAGCTTTATATTTTCAAGCCCATTTTCTCTTACTTTTTCTGTATAACCACCAATTCCAGCAGACAAGTAAGTATTTAATTGCTACAACAATTTTTATAAATAAGGAAATAGAGTCAGAGAGACAGAATGACCTATTTATGGCCATAGAACTAAGTAATGGACCTGATATAAAGACTTAGGTTTCTGGGGTCTCAGGCAATGGTCTTTCCACTATACCTTGCTATATTCGTGGGATTGGGACCCACCTTGATCGGCAAGCAATGGGATCCTCCAGGTAGGTTTACCTGTCAGGACTGACAATTCTTATTTATAAATAGCAGCTATTGTCTCTCAGGGAAGGCTCTTCCCCATCTTGAATTCTGTGGCTCTACAATTTTGCTTTATAACTGCCTGAGACTGGCCAGGTTGGCTGTAAGGCAAAGAACCTGTTAGGAGAGCATCCATTAGAGACTCCGCTCTCCAACTCGCAGCCACCACTCAGACACACCTGTCATTAAAGTTTCCAGTGTTTATGTTCCGAGGAGCAAATATTGGTAATACCCTAAGAGTAATAAAATAATCGTGTGAATTTCCTGCACTCCATCTGTTTCATTCTTATTTAGGAAAAAAAAAAGTGTTATAGTTGCAATCTTTCTGTTTCCCAGCGTTCAAACAAAATAAAGTAAAACAGTCTTCATGCTGCTGCCTTTCCTCTGACAACGAGGGGTGGCACTGGCAGGGAAGAGAAACAGAGCTATCATGGCTGCTCCTTCAGCCTCGGGCTTGGGCACAAGGTGCAGACAGCTCTCTGTCCTGAGGAGACTTGCATTTCTTGAGGCCTCAAACAGGAAAGCACTGTGGTTGCACACTAATGTATTAATGAGAATTGAAAATCCACTTGGAGTACCTGCTTGCTGCAAGCACTTCCATTGCTTTCCTTTATAGAGTCTCTTAGTCTTTCTTGGACATTTCTTCCTGGTTTTATCTTTAAAAGGATTTGTAAGAGGAATAGAATCACAAAGGCTATTTGCCCCGCTATATTTTGCTTTATTCCTATTCAGTTCTTCCACATGGCCTGTTACCAAGAAGCTTCTGAGACTCAGGGTCATTATTAACCCCAGAGTGTCTCATCAGAGTTCCAGCACACCCCAAATCCCATGCAGGCCTCACCCTAATCATCACCTCAGCAGCTTTGTTAGTAAGGGAGATGTTTTATCCTGGCAAGTTAGCTCATGCTCTGCCTTCTGTTTTAGCTTTAGAAAATTAATTATGAGATCAGTTGCATGGTCTCATAATCATCCTTTACTATCCCAGTGTTTTATTTTGGTTCGATTTCTCTGAATTCAGAATTTATTTTGGCTGTAGGGCTCTAAAACTTTTGCTAATCTTAGAGGGGAGGGGAGCGCAGAGGACTACAGAGGTGTACTCTAAACTCAACAAAAGACAACAAAGCCTCAGTTAATTGTGGACTTTATGCTAAATCGAGGCATGGCCCTCTTTGTGAAGAAAGGAAAATGCTTAGTATAATCCTGACTGTCCTAGAATTCGGAGATTTCAGATTGACTGTCCTGTTTTTATCTACAAGCTCCTACAGAGAGAATATTTAGGAAGATTCTGTGTTTTGACCAGTGTGTACATTTTATAAGGAAAAACTGTTATAAACTCCCAAAATTGATTGTACCAACTATTAAAAAATCTCCCAGAGTTTATAGAACACAGCTATAAAATATTAAGGTGATGTTTCTATAAGAAAAGCAACTAGAGGACTTCATATATAAGTGGATGTATCTTGAACATATACTCATAAGTGAAATAAACCAGATCTACATATGCAAATATTATATAGTCTCCCTAGTGTCAGGACTCAAAAGAAGAAAAATAAATAAATAAATAGATAAATAAAAATTTTTTGGGGGGGTGGGTACCAGGAATCAAACTCAGGATCTTGTGTTTTCTGCATCCTCAACTCCTATAAATTTTTTTTTTTAGAAGAGTGACTGAAATACAAAATGCATTTGGAAGAGTTAAAAAAAATTAAGGTTTATTGAAAGTGTTAATGTTTAATTATTTGACCAATTTTACAT